>VRLP01002090.1:0-100209 GCA_009660295.1 Lophius piscatorius | reverse complement strand
GGACAAAGCAAGGGCACAAGATTTCGGGACCTCTCTTTCAGGGCTGTTTGCTTTAGTTTACTGGCTACAAATGGAAGGTGAAAATGATTTTTGAGGGACCACCCTTTATTCCCCACCATGTACCAAGTAAGTAGGGTGGTTAAGGAGTGGTTCTGTCTCTCCGTCACAGATAGTTTCCAGAGCATATCTGAAAAACTGTTAAACCTGCACCGAAGTTTTGTCTTTGCTGTTTATGAATTATTGAAAAAAAAATTCTCATTACAAAAATTTCAACTTTGACAATCTCATTCCAGATATGCAATTAACTAAAAATGCAATGAAAAGAGACAACTTAAATCACATTGGTCTTTCTTCAGTGAAACGCAGCCGTGGTGAGGGGTCCTGGCAATTAATGCATGTCCACAACTTATTTTTAAACAAGGCAGTGAGCGACTTAAGGGAAGATGAGATTACCAGTTTCTGCGGAAGAGTTAATATTTCAAACTCAAACAAGACTCACTGCTGGGCGGATGTTGTAGCCATGTTTGAAACAAAATTTAAGGGGAAACTTCTTATTGATAGAAAATAGAAAAAGACAGGGAAAATTTTAATGAAGAAAAGGAATTAATAGAAAACTAAAAACACCCATAGTAGGGTGCAGACCTCCTCCAAGGCCCAACAGAGCCCATAATTCAATCGTTCATTGCATTGGACAGGGATTAGTCTCAGCTGGAAAAAAAAAAAATGGCTGACTAACTTTCTATTCTCCAACCATCTATGGCAACATTCTGGTGGTAGACCATCATCTGCAAAAGGATTTTTGAAAACGAGGAGCCACCTTTAATCAGGAGTGGCTGCATTTCTGCCACCAATCACATCTTACCTGTGGTTTAGAGAGCGAACTGATAAAAAACAAAAACACACAGCTACCCAGCTCTAGGTGGGGACCTGTTCAACGTCACAGAAAATAAAAACAGATTATTTGAAACGTAGAGGGAGAGGGAGTATAGATTAATCTTAAATGTGTCTTATTTTGTTTTTCACGAATATTCAGGCCTTTTTCTCCCTAGAAATTAAAGAAAATCTCATTGTGTTAAAATATCCTAGATTCTCCCCTTAATGCAGATCCACAATAACATTTATTTAGGAATTTATTCTAAGCCAAGACCCATCCTTTCATGGAAATACGAGCAGTAGTTTCTGCGTTATCTTGCTGAACAGCTGACTAACAAACAGACAGGCAAAAGAGGAAGAGAGGCTGAAAATAGAAGATGAAAGAAAAGAAAACTGCTTGATACATGTATGTGTGTGTGCGCGTGCGGAAAATGCTGGAAAGAGGTAGATAGAAGCAGGGGAGGATTGAGAAAGAGGAGGTGAACAGAGGAAATTCAAGTTAACTAAGAAAACAACTTCTAAAACAGGAATCTTTTCCTTTGAGGGATTTTCAGATTAAAACAAAAAGGTCGGGCTTTGCGTGAGCCAGTAGGATTGTATAATTATGTCCAGGGAAGCTGTAATCCCCCACACACACTGTGTTTGTTGACATTAGAGGCTTCATACGCTCTAAAAATTGAACCAGTGAACCGTGATTCCTGCAGTTCAGCTGTCACAATGATGATCTCACAGCACAGCTGAGCTGAGGTGGGGAGACTGATAGCAGCCACACACACCTCAACACATGGCTCTGTTCACATGCCAGCGTACAGGCGCCACGGCCAGGAGGAGAAAGGTCGAGGAATTGTTTTCGTCTGTATTTGAAAGATTGATTTATTAAAGCAGAAGTATCCAACAAAAATTTCAAGAGGTCCAGTAAGTCAACCTGCCTCCTGTGCTAAGGCTTTGAGACTGCGTACTAATAGTAGTCATCCTCATCCAAAATAATGATAGGCCAATCTTCTGTCCCTTAGTGACTCCTGCATTAGAGCATTTAACAATCACCTGTCCAAATCATGTCACCTCTCACCCGCACGAAAAACACACAGCAGCACCCGAGGGAGACAGTATTGTGATCAGAATCAATTATATTGCTTTATTTAGCAAAACATCATCCAGATTAGTCCATTAATTTTTCTCCTGCCAGCTTCTAAATCTACCAAAAACTCTCTCAGTAGCTCTCACATACTCTGGAACCGTTTGTCTCTCCTCGTTGTTGTGCGCCTTCCACGTATCTCGGGTCGGAGCCCACAGCTATCTATTAACATCACACCAAAACTGACAGCGTTCTAAGACGGCGCTTTCATCAGCAGGTAACGGCCTCGCTCCAGCCGACCTTTATTGATTTTATTTGAAATGCTGCGACACCATCAATCAGACAAATGATTGCGCGATTGTCGAACTCTAATGGTTAATTTATGAGTTATTGCAAAAACAAAACAACTCCAAAATTGCCCTCTCACATCTCAATGATTGAGAAGAACATAATAATGCGGTCATGCCGTGAGGTCATGACGTAACGTCACTAAAACCTAATCATCTGAGGATTTACCAAATTCTACCTCCGTGTAAAATTTCATGCAAAGTCCGTCTATTCCTATATCTTGATGTTTGTTTGAACGATCCAAGCTGACATCATCATCTATTACACCCACTTCGTTGTTAGTCGACGTATTCCTCGTCTTGGGCAGCCTGGTGGGATCAACTCCTGCACCTACGCACTGAGAGGGCTTATACATTCATTATTATTTTTGTACAGTACATCACCACTCTCTGATGATATGAAAATGCTGTACACATTTTTTTTTCTGTCTGTGCCTTTTCTTCTCTGCTCCTTTACTTCGTCTCCGCCTGGGCGACCATCAAATCAAGTGAACCAGTTGGCCATTTGGGCCTCAGCAGCTCTGAGGGGGAATCAGTCGGGCATTCGATAATATAAATGTTTTCGTAAGCGTCCAAGTCGAGCATGAATCACAACAAGCGGAAGTGATATAAGCTTTGTTTGTCTATGAAAGCGATCTAAAGTCAGAGTTTAATTGGATTTTAAACGGCTAAATGTGGGTTTTAACGCTGTGTGGCGGAGCAGGGATCTCCCTGTGATGCTGCTGGAGACGCAGAGTTGAAATGTCAGGCAGGGGTGAAAGCTCTGAATAATGGTACTTGGCGGCAGATAGTAATCAGGCAATGATCCACCCTGATTTCATTTAACCCGAAACCTATCCATCTTGTATCACACCAGCCTCTTGTTGTAAAAGCTGCTGACATTTGACTGAAGTCTCATTAGTTGGTACTGAATCTCAAATTCCTCTGAACACAGCAGCCCGACACTGGAGCGTCCCAGACCGAGAGGGACGCGAGGGGAAAATTGCCAGCACTATCTCTATCAGAAATCTTCTTCTGCCGCTCCATTAAAGTCTTGGGATAATGGAAACAGAATAATGTATCTAGATTCTCAACCAAAATAGTCAAATAAGGTTCAAATAGTTTTCTAAAAACGTTCCTTCTAATTGCAAATTTCGTCATGAAATAATTTTTAAAAGTCAGATATTTTTTACTGTTTTTAAAAACTTGCTGGACCAAACAATTTGTCATTTTATGGTATATTTTGAGTGTTTAATATATTAAATTTATAAGTGCCCCGAAGAAATCAAATATGCAAATAAATATTTTTTTCATCTTTGTTTTTTCTCAGTGAGGACATTAAAGTGTTAATAGCAAACAACCTTTTTAATAGCAGCATTGCGAACGTCAGCTCTTCCTCATCCGTCACTCACACCCCTCATTTCGTCAGGAGGGGCCTCCTCTAGATTATTTTTCATTTTCTAAGGTTTTGTGTCCTCCTCACCGCAGCATTGTTGACAAACAGGCGTGTTTGGAGTTCATGATAACGCCAAACTCAATCCACTTTCAATTGAATTCATTTATTTACCCCTCTTCATTTTGTTTGCATGAGTCAGGTAGCGTCAGAAAATGTTCAACTCTAATAACAACCTAAAGTTTTGTACTTTGTTAGCTTGCTTGTCACATTTAAGTTGATAAAATATCGTAAAATCATGTGACCCAAGTTCAATATACTACATTTATAGTTATTATTACTGCCGAAAGACTTTTCCTACGGAAATTACCTGTGTGTGTGTGTGTGTGTGTGTGTGTGCGTGTGTGTGTGTGCGTGTGCGTGTGCGTGTGTGTGTGTGTGTGTGTGTGTGTGTTTGTTTGTGCGTGTGTACAGGTGCAGTCCATTTACAATTAACATTAATCATAATGATAATTATGCCTGTATAATATGCGTTTATTTTAACTGATTCAATTATTCATCTTTAATGTAGAATTGAAATCCTCATCAGCATATTTGGTTATTTTGAATGACATTTTCCATTCCATTAAATAATTGGATGTGATTGACTTCAGGTTTTCAGTTTGTATGAGCACACATGAATTAATTCCGTAGGGTCGGCAGGTGTTTGGTTTGGATTCAGAAGCTAATTTTCTCCTAGCCCAAAAGAATACAAACAATGTGTTTGGTTTAAAGGGCCGTGGTTTAAATGATGTAAAATGTGTGAGGCTGCACAATACTGCCCCCTCTGGATGTTAAAGGATCGATCTGGGTTGTGACTGGTTTTGAGGTCGTGAAGCTGATACTTAGTTTCGGGTGATCACACCCTGATAGAGCAGAATTCTGGATGAAAGATTCCCCCGCTGCTGCTAAATCCAAGACGACGGACCCTCTGATGATCGGCATCAATCGACTCATGTTACAACTACAGATTCACATCTTCCTCCTCTTTTCCAGGTGTCCTATGTGAAAGCTATTGATATCTGGATGGCCGTGTGTCTGCTCTTCGTGTTCTCGGCTCTGCTGGAGTACGCCGCCGTCAACTTCATCGCCCGCCAACACAAGGAGCTGCTGCGCTTCAGACGGAGGCGACGACACATGAAGGTAGAAAGTCTCGCGTTTGATGAAATCAAACATGTCCATCCATCCACATTTCTTTAACCTTAAAACCATTTCTGGTTTTTATCCATGAAGATACTAAATTTAGTTGATTTTGACGGTTTGAGTCAAACTCTTTAGATTCATAATCCTTCCCATCTGTCCTCCAGAGAGAAACCGTCTCAAAAAAAATCCAGGCAAACGCTGCTTTCCAATCTTCAAACGCGAACTGCCCATGTCCAAACCGAGAAGACACGGTTTTAAGATACATTGAAGGTCTGAGCATTGGTAATACAGCCGGTAATACAGCAGAATAGAACAGCCTGTCCGGAGGTGGTTGAGGCGCCGTAAACATCAGGCAACAGCTTAGATCCAAATTCCTGCCCTCATACGTCTCCGGCCTGCTGAAAAATTCACCGTGTTTGATATTAGCTTAGCGCCATGCTCATCAATATTTCATGGGAGGAGCATGATTAAACGCCGCGAGCAAACAGAGTCGAGGCCCATAATGCATTTGGAATGCAGAAGAGGAGAAAAGACACAACATTTCATTCTTTTGTTTGTGTTTATTGAAATGCATCATTTAGTAGGAACAGGGACCGTAGCTGCGACTCTGCAGGATTCAGTGAGAAACTGAATCCTGCTTTTCCGTCCACGCCACACCATCACTGTCATGGCAGTGGCTTTTTTGACTGCATGTTTGAGCAGCTTCAAATACTCCTAAACTGGAAAAATAAGATCCAGTGTAACTACAGAAGTTGTCATGGCAAAATGGCCCCAAAGGTCCCCTCGAGAAAATTTGGAAGAAGCATCACTTGATGATTCACCCGGAATTTCAATATTCAATGTATTTGTGTGTCGTATCAAGACCTACAAAAAGCCTGCTGGGTGCCTCGACTAAAACCGAACAGGAGGTCGGCTATTTTGAATTAAGCTTTCATGTTTTTGTTATTTACACTTTACACTTAATGTGTGTATTGTGTCTGACTGGAGACATGTTTCCTTTTCACTTTTGATTTTTTTGGGGGGGATGAGTTTAGTTTTGCAGTTTGCGTGAGTTTTGAAGAAATTGGGCATTTCTAGGAGTATCTTGAAATGTCATCCTCAGATCCTACACAACCTCAAAAATGTCCCCATTGAAACTCATTCAAAGTGATATTTCTGGCATGAGGTTTACTTGCATCAGCGATACAAATCACACATTCCATGTAGTTTGGCTTTCACTCTGGTGTCTTGGAATGATAAAACACATGTTGGTTTCCTTATTTCCTGTAAAGAGCTTAATTACAAGCAGGAAAGGTAATGTAACTGTGTTGTAACTGGAATAGTTGTAAGGGGCTTACACGCTTAGGACTCCTTCCTTTTCAGTCTCTGTCCCTCAATGTCTTTCTCACTTTCTGAAGATACTACAAGTGGATTTTAAATCCGCTGAAAAAATCTTGAAAATAACTCATATTGGATGTTTTGATCAGGACTGATTAAAATCTTTAATACATTAAAAGTGTAAAATAATATCAATATTTAATGTTTTATGCAAGTTTCAGGATGAGGACGTTTTACTTCCTGTAAGGGGGAGAAGGGTGTGAGTTAGTTTTCATCTAATACTGAAGAAAAAATGTAGTAATGTTTCAAAATCAGTATAATTGCTAATCATTGACATCACCCACTATGATTTAATATACAAAATATTATCACAATAAATATATATATTCATATATATATATATATATATATTCATACATGTATGCTGATTGTTTTTGTATTTTTATGACTCAATAATATTCTGTAAAAATCCTGTTTGGAACCAAACAAGGACTGCAGCAGGTTCATCAGGCTCACTTTACTCTTGTTTCACCAATTCACATCAGATTTACCTGATCTTTATCTGATTAAAAAATAGACAAGGGGCCGTGATCCCATCTCAGTCGGCGCGGCACAGAAAATCCAATTGTTGCAAACAACATGCAATTAATACAATATTGGAATTGATATGAAAAGAACAGCCTGGAATGAGGGGCCTTTCTCTTAGTTGTGGATAGAAAAATAGTGAATATCCATTTGGTCAGAAAGTAAAATCACGTCTCTCTCATCTCTGTCTCGTCTCTTCTTAGTCATGGATAAAATAAAAAAAATGAACACAGCTATAAAGTTGCCTAAAAACGCGATTCCCATTCCTGATTTCACAAAATGCAGGTGAGGGCGAGGCGTTCCTCAGAAACCAACGTGGAATGCTCCCGATCATCTGCACATAAAACATTGCGGTGGTTAGAATACATTTCACAGGAGAGGCTGCAGCACAATCAGTGCGTTGAGAACACCCCTCTATCTTCGCTTCCCTGCAGCGTACAAATAAACATATTCATGTGTGGAAAGCTTTCGTTCAGCGGCGTGGATGTGTTTGTGTTTATCCTGCACTGTAAAAACAACAGCCTTAAATCATTATTTGTGCTGAGGAAGAGGAGTGTTTGAACATACAAGCCACATTAATACAATTCCTCTTCCATTTCACACGTAAGAGCAAAACTAAATATGCCAATTTCATAAAATTTCTCAAAAGTGAGTGGGATATATGTTCGGTGAAAATGCAGCAGAACAATGTCGATTCCTCTCTTTCCCCTGCAAAACTGTTGAGACGTATCTGGGGCTTTTTTTCCCTTCTTCTTTATTCCGTTGGTTATGTCTCTGGAGCATTTAATCAATCGGTTCTATCTGTCGAGTTGGATTTATCAGTCCCAGGCTGCTGTATTGAATAAGGAGTAAAGCTGTCAGGACTGCAGAGAATATTGAAGCGCTGGTTGATTGTGAAACCAGTGGAGGGCAACAAAACACAAACACACGGGAGAAAATGCACGGATAAGGCTGCGGTGAACAATCGCTGCTGGATTTGTGTCCGTGTGTGTGTGTGATTGTATCTACAGCCGGTGAACATGCATGAGTGCATTCACGAGTGCTGTTGTGCATTTTGGTGTTGGAGGGCATGTGTTCGTGCCTTCCGTTCCTTCAGCTACATGATTGAGTTTGACACATTAGTGTGTGAACATGTTTGTTTTCCTGTGCCTCTCGAGGACCTTCTGTCCTCCATAGGAAAGTAAGGAGTCGGAAAAGGTCCTCCTTAGACCGGTTAGGAGACATGTTTGCCAAAAAGTTCCAAATCAGATGGTTCCAGGGGACAAAAATTCTTAAAATTTTCTCTTTTGTACGTTTCGTAATCATTTTGGATTTCACATCTCATTGAGTAACTCCATTTCAACCGAGCCGAGATGGACATGAAAACCTCTAGAGGAGAGCTGTGCTTGAGTGCATTTTCATTTTTTTGCGCCGTTCAATTTCAGTTTACTGTGGTATCTGACAAAAGTTGGGGTTTGGGGGGGAAATTAAGGATTTGTACTGTTTTAAATGTTGATCGGTTCACTACCAACAAATTCATTAATTGCTTAAAAAATGTATGTTGGCAACTTTACACATTTTTTATGTACTCTACCAAACACAAGACCAAGCAAGCAAGTAATGGTGTTGGAGATTTTAAAATCAAGTAATGGTGTTGGAGATTTTAAAATCAAGTAATGATGTTGGAGATTTTAAAATCAAGTAATGGTGTTGGTGATTTGAAAACATAGTAATGGTGTAGGAGATTTTTTGAACGATTTCAACATTGTGAATAATGATTCTGGGTCTGTTGTGAAAGCATCTTGGAGTGTAATTGATCACACTCCCAAAGTGATTAATGTCGAAAAAAAATACTTTTATTTAGATAAACATTTGACCAATCACATTATGTTCATGTAAAATTTCCAATTTATATGTATTAATTGAATCAACACAAAAGATTTACGTATGAGTTTACATTAAATTGATTTATGATAATTAGTCACTCCGTTCATGACATTATTATGACCTTTTAACGTTTCTTGGAACAAATAAAATAAAATATGTAAATATATGAAAAATGAAAAACATACATAAAAATTATTATTGAAATGTATATAAATAAATATATAAACAATTACATTAAAAAAAATCAATGTTTAGGCCTTATTATTTTTGAGTATTCTTGTATTATTGCCCTTGTATTGAAGTGAAAATTGGATTCAACAGAAAACATTTGTATTTATCTAATATTTGCGCAGAAATGTTCAACTTCCTCTCAAGTAATGGAGTAGTGTTCTTTGTCCATCGCTGTACATGATTGTATGTTGCTGCGGCCTCTTCTAACTCGGCAGCTGAAACCATGTCGTCGGGTTCTTTTAAAAAGCTTATAAACATAAATGCACTCCTGTTCTTGTAATCCTCTGAGCTTCGATGGCAGGTGAAGATGAAGATTAGTGATCCAGCTGCCACTGCACTTTCAGGTGAATCCAACACAAACCCAGAGCGTCTTGCTCTTTCTGGTTGTCTGCGTCTGTGTTGGTCTGCCCAACCTCTCTCTCCTAAAGAGCAGGAGGGGAGAGTTACAGCACCGCAGGCTTAGGGTTGACCCACATCTGGCTCACCAAACCGTTTGCATTGGGTTTTTTTAGCTCTGCTCATATGTCAGGAGAGGAAGGTGAATTTGGGCCGTTGAGCTCTTACGTAATTGACGTAAATGCTTTGTGTATTTCTTTAAATGAGAGAATGTAAGTTGTCACAGAAGACAATTTGTTTTACGGTGACTTTTCAGATGTCATGTTTTCCAGCAGAACACTGTAAAATCCGAAAAACATACAAACTGAAATGAGACAGTTAACCAAAATTAACTACCTATGACTGCAAATATTTGAGTTTAACAGACAGATCAAGTATCTGTGCTTCAGGATCCAGTATGGGTTCAGTGTGGGTTCAGTGTGGGTTCAGTGTGGGTTCAGTGTGGGTTCAGTGTGGGTTCAGTGTTGGTTCAGTGTTGGTTCAGTGTTGGTTCAGTGTTGGTTCTGTGTGGGTTCAGTGTTGGTTCAGTGTTGGTTCAGTGTGGGTTCAGTGTTGGTTCAGTGTTGGTTCTGTGTGGGTTCAGTGTTGGTTCAGTGTGGGTTCAGTGTGGGTTCAGTGTTGGTTCGCTGATGGTTCTGTGTAGGCTCAGTTCTGGTTCTGTCTTAAAGTTGCAAAAGAAAAGACAAAAACGGCTTTAAAGTCATGGATTTAACGACTACTACTTTTAGCGATGACAACTGTTATCGCTAGTTGAAGCCATTTATGCCTTTAAACAGCTAAAATTGCCTGCTAACATTCAGCTGGCTATAATGAGGTCATAGCTGACAATCGTAAATAAGGAGATAAGTTGAATAACTTACCTGGATACTCAGAAAACATTCTGCTTCTTCCAACGTTTCCAGTCCAAATAGTCTCTGGAGTCGGGCAGAGATTATAAGATTATGCTGTCCGTCATATTGTGTCGAGTCAGAATCATTCATCAATCATCAGTCATTTTTTTAAAAAGGTTATTTACTTTGAGCCAGGATTTTTCTTTTAATCTTGGAACCCTTTGAAGGTATTGAAACGTTTTCATGAATTCCTATGTCTACGCTGCCGTCGCCGACAGGCGATCCCCTGATTGAATACCTCAAATGAAAATCTCCAGTTATGTCCGTAAAAAAGCTTTTCGTAAAAACAATTTAAAAAAAGCACCCCCCCAGGAAATTATGTCAGATAACGGCGTTTTTCGTTAAAAAAATATCCCTCTGGTAGTTAAAATATGAGTAAATAGAGTAAACTCGTTTTTACTTTTTTTTTTATTCTCTATTGTGCCCGAAAATATCCTTTATACAACACAGTTTGTTTTGCCATTTTGATACAATGTCTTTACATTTTTTTTGCACCCATAAAAGGACATGAAATAATAACAATAATAATAATAATAATAAGCATAATAATACAGTTTACGCACATATACATACGTAGAAATAACCCCATATGTGTCCATAAATATTTATACACATACAAACATGTACATATAATATATGCACACATACGGGGGGAATCAGTTGGTGGGCTTTGACAATTTCTAGTGTCTTTTCTCTGTATTGCTTCAATCTATCCTCTGAATTCAATTGAAGCCAACATTATATTCAGAATTGTTTTTTACTTAACTAATTCATTCCCTTTGCTCAAAATGGAAAGGGGCCCATCTTTTTTCAAACAGCTTTTCTTTTTTTCTGATATTGTGTGTTAGTTTTTCCATATAACATATTTCTTCTACATTCTCCAGCCACTTATTTACCTTAGGAGGTTTACTATTTTTCCATTTTCTTGTTATTTGTTCAAGTGCTGTGATTCTAAGTATACAGAAGAGGTATAATTCATCTTTAGCTCATTTTTGGGGGCGTATTCCTAATAAAATGTTATGTATTTCTAGTTTTCCTATCTTCCCAGATATCTGCTCCATCTTGTCCATAATGTTCAACCAGTATATCTGTAATTTACCGCAAGTAAAAAAAAATTGTAAATTTCTTCATTATTAATCTCGACAATCTCTATCCATCTCTAAATAGAGTAAAATCTGCTTTATACAAGATAGATCTCCTGGAGTCGATTCATATGCACCAGATTTGGACTAAGTTGGATTTCGATCCACGATTGACAAAATATGGCCCGAAAAATTTTGGATATAAAACTCCTGTCGGAAATATAAAGAAACTTGAAAAGGATCCAAATAGATTTTGAGTTATTGCGTTAAAAATTCACCACATTTAGTGGACTAATATAATAATATAATACTAATATTTATTAATATTTGTGGTTTAGTGTGAAGTCAATAATAATCGTAATTGTATTTATACAATTTATGAGGCACCCAAAAACTCATAATAATTGACAGACATCACAATCAGATATGGTTTTCAGTTTGAGTGTCATAAAAAAGCTCCACCAGAACAACAGGGAAGCGGCCCCTGCCATGTGTTACACCTTGATGTAGGAAATTTGGTCCATATTTGTCATAAGATCTACAGAAAAAGCTCTTGGAACCATGACTCCACCTGGCAGGAATTCACTTTTTTTTTTTTAAGATATATCATTCTTGCCTTTACAGATGCTGTGCTGAAACAAACTCCTAGAGAACTAACCTGATTGACTTCACATATGTTTCAGTGTAAACGCCACACCTTGGGCATGAAAGGTTATCAAACATCTGTGCAAAAAATGTAAATGTGTCATTGTGTCACTGAGGCTGTGAATTGTGATAGACTTGATACACTGGTACACTCTACACTGGTCTCAGGGTTGTAAGTTGGTTGAGCAGGTACCCAGACACAGGTGTGTTCACTCATCCCTAAGGGTAAGAGTTCCTACTCTTCCATATTTGTGCTGCCGTCACCATTTTCCTCCAATGTTCCTAGTTGTTGGCAATGGAGACTTTGTTGTTTCTAATAGTCAGCAGTGATAATCTCTCTGCAGAGAGCTCAAACATGACTGATATCCCTCTCAGGGCTCTGATGGAGGCTGAGGATCACATTAGATGACCAGAGAGGTTAATAGACAACTCTCTCTCTCTCTCTCTCTCTCTCTCTCTCTCTCTCTCTCTCTCCCTTTCGCTTTCTCTTTCTCTCTCTATCGCCCGCTCTCTCGCTCGCTCTCTCTCTCTCTCTCTCTCTCTCTCTCTCTCGCTCTCTCTCTCTCTCTCTCTCTCTCTCTCTCTGGTGGAACGGTGAAAACCCCACTGACAACCGAGAGAGAGAGCACTCTCTTTGTGTCAGTGGGGTTTCACCATTCCCGGATTTATTTCACGTTTGGGATTACTGCCGATGATCTTATTGAGGGCACTCATACATGTGCTTTATTTTTCATCGTACTTGAAATAAGTAGAAAACCTGAGGGATTTCAAAAGTGCTTTTCACTTTTAAATGATTCCTACATTCAAAACATGAAACATGCTCATCCTGTTTCAAATGTCTATCCATGTTTTCCTTTTCCAAAAATGCATGGACTCCACAAGACCTCTAGTTGAGCTGTGGTTTCTGTCACCAAGACAATAGCAGCAGATCCTTCAAGTCCTGTCATTTGGGAGGTAGGGCCTCCAAGGATCAGGCACATTCTCGACAAACACGCTGGTTTGCTTCTCAAAGCATTCGCGAACCGTTTTTGCATCGTGTCAGGGACCATTATCCTGCTGAAAGAGGACACCGCCATTAGTACTTGATCTGCGACAACGTTCGGTGTTTGGTAAATATCATGTTAAAAACCCACATTAATGGCAGGATCAAAGGTTTACCAGGAAACCGTTGCCCAAAGCATCACACTGCTTACCCCAGCTAGTCCATACACTTCACCAAGGAAGTTTTTCTTAAACTCAACGGGTCACCTTCCTCCTTCGCTCCCCGGCTGGAATGCCCATTGTTGGAGCTTTCTGCGGAGGACAGGCAGAAAAGCTCGGAATCTGCACTCCGACTGGTCTGCGACTACATAGCATCTGTGTTCTGACACCTTTCTATCCGAGAAAGCAACAATCAGCAATATGTGCAACACCAGCTCTTCTATGGGATCAGAAGATGATCCCTGTGAGATCAACAGGGTCTAGCCTTCCTCTCTCCACATGCATCAGTGAACCCGGGGCACCATGACCCCGTTTCTTGATCACCAGTTGTTCATACCGGTAGATCAGGTTCATCTGTCAGTGGTTCAATCACATTCCTTTAGCTCAAGATAGAAAAATATTGAACCATTAAGAAATAAAAACCTGGTTGATGGTTCATTCACATTCGGCTGCCTCAGGATAGAATCCCTCCCAGCTGCGTTGTGCGGAGCTGGGACTCTGTATTTACTGAGCTCTGTACGCCTCTTCATGCCAATACAAAGATAGAGCCCATTTTGTATGTTTCTCAGTCTAATATGTTCCACTCACTGCTCAATGAATAAGACACGATCGTCCTGATTACCACACAGTGTCAGGAGTGTCACTGCCTTTTATATACAGAGAGTTACGGTGACACCTCTCAGGAGTTATAAGTCTAATTATGGACCGAGTACCAATGCATGTCCTGAACATGCTTCTCAACGCGAGACGACAATACACAGTCCGTTAGCATGAGCAAATGCTGCTAGTCCCTTTTGCTAGCACACATCTTCCATCTCTTATGCTAATTGTAATAGGAAGGTAGGATGTATTGGATTAGAGCGATACATCCCCAGAGGGATTTGTTTACTGTGACCGTGACAACAACAGCGATGAATAACTATGAGAAGTCTCTAATATCCGAGTGGAGAATGTCCTCAAGGGTTTTATGGCCTTATGCAGCCATTGTTAATGTAAAGTCTTATTTGAAGCAGAAGACTGAAAGGAAACTAGCAGGAGGGCCAAATAGAAGCGACGGTGGAGCGTTTCAGGGAATGGTCAGCACAGTTGCTGAGAGTCCCATCAGTCTGATTGCTTGGCTGGAATCTGCTGCGGTGTAATTCAGAGTCATCTCTGCTCTTACGTGAGCGTTGCACTTTTTATTATCGTACTGGAGTTGTAGGTGCCGTTGCCGTGCACCTGCTGTAGCATTTATGGCAGTCCCACTTTTGCTGATTTCTGTGGTTTCTACCCTGCCGCTTTATTGATTCGTCAGTGGCACTGATAGTCCGGAGAAAGCGATAGCAATTGGATGAGGCTACCTGCCTGAGAAGGCTGTCTCATTAGAAAGACGGAGTGAGAGGCCATCAAATAGATGGATACCGCAGCCAAGAGAGAGGGAAGAGAAGAGAGCTGCCTCCCCTGAGTAGAGGTACACCCCCCCCTGCTGGAGGATCAGATCACCAGCACCACTCCTCATGAAGGAGAGGCCAGCCTGGAAAAGCTCTCCAGACTGAAGGTCCTTGAAAAATCAAAGAATATTACTGCATCCGTTTTAATCAGAACTGCCCTCACACAATAAAAATAAATGGATCAATAAAATGAAATTACATCAAAAGAAAAAAGAACTATCTTCACTGGTTTGTCTGAGGTTAAGGGAAACATCTTATTTATTTATTTAATTATTTATTTATTATTAAAAAAATAAATAATCTCAATATTTTTAGTGGGAGAAAATCATGTGTGAAGAATTATTCATTCTGGCGTGCATCCCAAAAATAAAGTGGCCTAAATAAGGCATCCCATCCAGTCAAATAAAAGTAGCCTGAAGGTAGAAAGCTACTAAAGCTTGATGACTGTCCTCTTTTAGCCCAACAACACAAGGAGGGTGGTCGGGGGTTTTTGCCCAGTCAGTCTTCCATAGATCTGCTCTTTAACCGAGACAGTGCCCTATTAAGGACTCTCTGATTGATCTGCTATATCAGCTCTTTAGATGCAATTAGCCGTTTGTTGGCGGAGGGGGGGGGGGGCTCTACATGCCGTTTGTTCTTAATGCCTTGATCTCACAGTGTGTTTGGCAGATTTGAGAAGAAAGGCAGGGGATTAAGAGACAGGGGAAGCGAGACAGCTTCAGACATTGCTTAAGCAGGATTTCTGTATTTGTGCTGATGAATATATAACCCACTGGAACCAATTATCTTGCACTTCTTTCAAAATCTTATTTTTGTGCATCCCTGTTGACCTCTTGCCATTAACATATCCTTAAACCCTTCTGGATTGTTAAAAACATATGTTCTTAATAGTCCTCCTTTGTTTTTACATGCTTCAGTTTTTGGAGTCAAGGACTAACTTTCACTTAAGTTAATTTCCAGATTATTCTGGTATCATTTAATATTCACAGTAAAAGGCACATTTTTGGTGATTCATGAAAACACAAATATTATTAAATCTGGGAATGTGAATCGGTCTACCCCTGATAATAGTACCCAACAAATGCACCATGTCCTCCCTGCTATAAAAACAACATCTAAGAGCTGCACCAAGCAGATGTTTAAGAACATTATTTTTTTATGTCAATGTAAAAATGAGTCCCCAAAATATTCAAACAACAGGATTTATCAACTTCATCAAAAGTATAAAACATCAATAAATGAATACTTAAAACTGAATTTGGTGTCATTTTAATCATTTTTTATTATTTAAAGCTATGTTTTTGAGTGTTTCTCACATGGGGACAAAGATTTAACCCCCAATTAAGCTGAAGTGAACCCTGGGTGAGATTTAAATGTCCCTTTTGTGGCTTCCTTAAAATGTTATTCAGATCAAATGCTGGAGTAGAAAAAGAGAGGGAGAAAAACAGGGCAGCAGATCATGTGGATAATCATTCCAGGTCAGCAGCTTGATGAGGAAGAGACATTAACACACCATGACTTCATGCAACCACGGACTCCAGTTGAAACAAATGGAGGATAGAAAAATGCGAGGATGGATGGATCATTTGATGTAGAATCGCTGCTGTGGGCTCTGAATGCCACATCGGCAGCGTTTAGCTCCCCTAACCTCGAAACAGAAATGTATGTTTTTGCCAACATCCTTTTATTATTATTAGCAGGATTGAGGATTGAAAAAAAAAAGTTCTACCATAAATTTTGGATCTTGGATCCAATAGAGGTTGATCTTTATAAGTTTACTTAAGATAGCAAAATAAGACATTTTCACTCATTTCTAAATAAATAACTAACTTAGTGTTTGTATTCTACATTCAAAGAACCGCTCACCCAGTAAATCCTGCCAGTCCCTCTGATGGTTAATGTTTTTCAAACAGTAATTCAAAAGTCTTCATCATCCAGGAGGAAGCCTGTCTGTATAATGTGGTGTGGATCCAGATAATAATCCAGATATGAGGCATCTCAATATGTATTTTTAGCCTGCAGCTGTACGCTCACAGATAGGGCTGGAAACACACAACTATCAGCTGAGACAATGAGGGTTTTAGAAATATATACAGATGATTCATTTGATGATTTTAGTGGGAATCCAGGTGTGGATCCAAGAGTTAGGATTGTCTGGACATGGCGGAAGAATGTACTCTACTGAGTGACGTTTAGATTACTTTAGTAATGGCAACTGATCTTTTCCACCAGAATGACTCCTTATTACAAAGGCTATGCAGGCTCCTGCAAAATATGAGATAAGTTAAGATATACCTTTATTAGTCCCACGATGGGGAAATTAACGGCGTCACAGTAACAACGTAGGCAGAAACAGTAGTAAAAACAACAATAGTGATAAGTATCTAGTAATAGAATAAGATAAGAATGTGTGTGCGTGTGTGTGCGTGTCTGTGTGTGTGTGTGATGTTGTGGTCTACACTGTTGTGCTCAAGGCATGAGAATGAACACCTTCAAAATAAAACAGGACATAGCCATCTAACTGGCTCCAGAAGAATTTGTCTGTTTCTCAAAAACAAAGAAGAGCGTTTTCAACATCCCATCGACTGAGACGTTCCACACAGAACCCACTCACAGCTAACATATTGATACTGAACCATCTTAAAGAGCCTCTAATGGCCTTAATCGAGAAGCGAGGGAAACACAGGGGGAATGGATAGAGGGCGGTTTGAGGTGAATCCACCAGAAAATGGATCAGTGAATGCAGACTTCCATGTCCTTCCCCACCTCTCGGCTTAAATTGCTTTTTGGGGGAAATCATGAAGCGTAACGAAAGCCGAGGAATTCCTCCTGCTGTCTCCTTCAAGAGAGACTGATGTTAGTGTTAGTAGAGGCTGACACCTCTCCGATTCATGTTTTATGTAAATGCAGGTCTCTAAAACTAGTATCCAAGGGTAATATTTGCAGAGGAGATGGGGGAGGAAGGCAGACCTGACGCAGTTTGCTTCCAACTAATCGGTTCGATTAATCACATCAGCAGAGGCAGAGATATAAACGCTTCAATCACAGTGGAAAGCATGATGGATGAATGAGCTAACTGGTTCTCTTGCTCCCTTTCTTTTCGCCTCTTCTCTCATTTTCATCACCTCTTTTTTAAGACTGTCTCATGTTTCTTTCCTATCAGCTTTTCACTATTGTTGCCTTCTGTCCTACGGACGTTCCCTTCTATTTTCTGACCTTCCTCTTTACTGCCTTCTAACTTTATTTTTCCTGTCTACATACGATTTCTCCTTTTTCCATTCTGTCTCTCATCCAGTTCCCCTTACTCTGTTTTGCTTTTCTTATTCCCTTTACTCATTCACTGAGGACGTTTCACTTAAAGTCCCATCAGGGATAAACAGCATGGCAATGCAAAATGGATGGGGCAACTGTTATTTTATAAATGTGTTCCCTCGATCATCGTGCATAGACAGCGGTCGTTCTTCAGTCTGAAATCATCTTGGAGGTACAAGTTCTGCATGAAAGAAGAGATGCTCTGATGTGGCTGTGTCCCAATTGTGCAGAAGAGAGATCCTCAACACACACCCTCAATGCTCTGTATAATAATGCCGAGGCTGTATCCGGCTTTACCAACCCCAGATCATCTGTCCTCAGGGGCAGATAAGACCTTTTCTCATGTCATTCATATAATCATCTCAGATGATGGCCATATCAACATTTGGATTTCTGTCATTACATGTTAAAGGCTAAATGCAGAATTTGCATCTTAGTGGATTTGATCTATACTTGATTGCCTGAAGTATAATGAGAGCAACTTTGACTTGGTTCCATCAGGAAAGAGATCTCATATCTCCAACAAGGCCTAAAGGTCTGAATTGCGGGCCTCCATGTTCTCACAATATTATTATTATTTATTTTTTTTTAAAACAACAAAATAATGGATCTGCAACTTTGTCCACATCTACTCTTTAATTAAATGGTTCCTTCTTTGACAGAATTTCCAACCTTTCACCCACTTTCATGGAAATCCTTGTAGTAGTTTCAGCATAAGTGACACACAAATTTTGAAAATAGCACTATCTTTCAATGTTCAAAAAAAAATGCAGAATGTCCCTTTATTCAGATCTATGCCAAAACCTAACGGGTACATTCTATCTATTCTCTGCGATGAAAGGTTGTTGTTTTTTATGATGTCTGTTTATCCCTTTAGAAAAGCCGAGAGAAAAATAGACAGCAAAAGGAAAGAAGACCAGATGTAAAGAAAGGAGGGACAGAGCAGTTAGCTGCATGCCAAAGCAAGGAAATCCATTACATACAATGTCCAACCCATGCATCCATCCATCCATCCATCCATCCCTTCATCCATCAATCCATCCTGGTCTTATTTCTAAGCAGGTCTGCAGTTAATGCATCACCTTTGCAATTCCACGGGTGTAGAACCTGGAATCTAAAACAATGCCTTTTTTGCCCTGAACAGTGTCTGCCAGGCTGCAAGATTACGTTCGTCCTTCCTCTACTCGCATATTCTTTTCCCTCCACTGTGCTCCTCATTGCGCCTCCTCCTCACGTCTCTCCGCCCTCCACATTAATCACAAGGCAGGGAGAATAAAGCAGCGCATCTGTAATAGTTTAGCAGCGCCACTGAAGGACGGACAGAGGTCGTCTAGCATCGTGGTTCAATCGTAGACATCCTCCCTGTATATGTGTGTGTGTGTGTGTGCTGGTGTGTACATGCCTGTGTACATGCCTGTGTGCCTGTTTGTTAGTGTGTGTGTGTGCGTGTGTGTTAGTGTGTGTGTGCGTGTGTTTTAACAGTAATAGATGGGTTGGTGTGGTTACAAGGACAGAACAGGGACATGAGGTGCCAAAAATGGATCGCTACCTGGTGGTCTAAGACACAAGCATTTCTATAGACATACATTTATGTGAAAGTTATACATGCTAGCGTATCCTGCTCCACCCTGAGAAGCACATTATTTCTTTTTGTGCGATATGCGATGACAATAAGAGGCATTCTGATTTTGATACATATAGCACAAAAAAGTTTAATATATTTATATAAATGATATTTAGGAGCCAAATTAAATTTTCAGGAGCCAAAATATATCGATGTTTGAGTACAATGTTAAATGTCTGCCATACCTTTTCTTTCCATTCTGTACTGTCTGCCTTTGTTTGCAATTTGTCCCATTGTGTGAAAAATATCTTCTTTGCACGAAACGTGCCATGTCCAATATGCTGTAGTCTTGTTACCAAAACCCCATAAATGTCCAATCCTTTGCATTGGACTGCGTTCTCCCGATAATAAATATATTATCTTGCTTTTTAGAAAAGCATTAGGAAAAACTATCCATAAGCGCTTGTAGCGGTTTATTTCCAGCTGGAGAGTTAGGTGGGCAACACAAACACAAACTAAACCTATGGCCGTTTCTTTTTCAATTATGTGTTTGTATGTATTGTATATTTGCGTCTGGATGGTTTTCATAAGCGACTGGCAGATTAAAAACAAAAGGTCTCAAAATTAAAAAGTAGACCGCATTGGCGACCGTTTTAGCCGCCATCTGGAGCCCCGTATAGGTGAGACATATCCCTCCTGGGATCATATCCCCATTTTATCTGATTTTTAGAACACTTTTATCCTCTTTTCTGTCATATTGATTATATTAGCTTATTTTTGACTTATTCTGTCTGCCAGATTTTAAAGCACATAAACAAACCGATCATCATTCCTCTGTGCATTTTTCTTGCCATGGTACTAATCTAGAAGCTCTGGTAAAACATTCAATTCTCTAACAATTCTCTAAACAGCTTTTACAGTAATCACAAAGAAATGCAAAATGGCGCCATAAAAAGAAATGTGATCTTTTTATGAATACTCAAAAGTTTTCTGGTCTAATTGAATTCATTTGAGGTTGTTTCAGACTTTGTAATGGTGGATTATTGCAGGACTGTTGAGAGTTAGAGTTGGTGACATCCTTAGAAAGGAGGGATGTAAAATTGTTCTAAAAAATTGATATTATTAAATGATGCTCCCTATAACAATAGTTACTGCGCATCCAAAATTTAAAATGATAAAGTAGTCAAATTTGTGTAAGTAGATAAGTTCTACTACATCTTAGTCTGGTTACTCTGCTTGGCTCATTGGAATGCAGGTCATTTTCCCTCTTCAATGCGTGTCTCACCGGATGGATCGTAGTGCTACTTCTGCTTCTCCCAATGATTGTTGCTTCCCACGTTTTGTGTTTTCCTGCCTCGGGCTTGCGTTCCTGTTTGCCTTTTGATCACTCTCTTTCTTTTAAATGTGAAAACTTGCGTTACTTCTGTTGATTTAAATGCCGGATCATTTGAGTTGGTTGACATCACCCGCATAAGTGACGCAAACCCGTGACTACCCGATAGCTGGAATGAAATAAAAGACATATTTACAGAACTTGCGAGACGGTCCAACCTAACAAGGTGAAAAACAGTTTGATAGTGGATTATTTTTTATTTCAGGGCAGTTGGTTGAACTTTAACGGCCACTTTGGAGGCACTCATTTTTGGTTTCCACGCCAATACACTCTCAGTGTTTGTGTTGGACTCTCTGAACCAGATAAGGAAGTCAATGTGTCTCCAGTAATGAAAAGGCAGGGTGATGGCCCAGATAGGACTTTCAATATCTCATTTTGCCCAGGTGAAAATGCCGCACACACGCCATAACCTCGCATACAGCGCTTGTCAATCAATCAAGTCCATTCAATCACCCCAACTTACCCCATCACCCTCCTTGACGGGAGGGATAAAGACGCTCTCTGTTCAGCTTTGCTCGTATCGATGACTTTTACAGAGCCCAGCTATGTGATCAATATAATTTATGAATCGTTTGTGTGTGGTGTTAACAGTAACAAAGTAAATCATGCCAGGGAGCCTTTTCCATTCTGGATATCTAATGAACCCTATTCATCCTGGGACCAATCTGCCACATTGGACAGTTGGAATTCTGGGTTTCAACTACAGAACCATAAATGTCATGGCGTCAGTCTTTATGTTCTAGTGTGACCCTAAAAATGTCACACAATATTAATATCCACTTGAGTAGAACATGAAAGAACACAAATATTTGAACTGTAATATATTTCTCAAATTTTTCTACACCTCATTAACATTTCTGGAACCGGTCAGCTGCAAAACGGTCTCCACAAAGTCCAAGAGACGCTTTTCATCAAGTGTTGGATCATTTTGAGAGAGTAATTTTCACTAAAGCATTTTAAAAGCGTTTTATTTGGGGGGAAACGTAATAACGGTTGTTGAGCTGTTAAAACTGTTCTGGTGGGATTTCTCTCTCAAAAGACACGAGTGCATCTGCTTTATTATTATTATTATTTATTAATTGTAACTTGAGAAGAAGGAAATTTGAAGATATTTATATATATTTTTTTTTAAATGCTTACCTTTATTTTAGCTCACTGAGAAGCACAGTTCATGTTTCCTTGGTAACTAGTTTGGAGCCTAAGTAGAAACAGATTAAGCCCCAGGCAGACCAAACGGACCTGAAGGAACTGGTGGAGACCAGGAACACTGCTCTTGAGGAGCTTGTGATAAATACAGCCGGCAGCCGATGCTCTGTACTTTCAGTGGAAATAACTCTCCATTCCAGGAGATGGTAGTTCTCAGAATCTACAAGATGTAGGACTGCAGCTTTACAGACTGTGGTGAACTTAAAGCAGTGTTTTCCTTTGCTCCCAATTCAACATGCTCAATCAGCAGAAAAGCCACAGAAAAGAGCTTAATGCCAATGGTGAAGAAACTAGAGCCACAGATACTGACCGACATCCTGACATCGGAGCTTCAGTCTTCCTACATGTAATCAGGATTACACAATGAGATTACAAAATAACTACAAGGAGCCCAGATTACATTTGAAAATAAAGTGATTACATTGTCAAGGTTTACTCGATTGTATTGTTGATGGATGGATGGATGGATGGATGGATGGATTTCATTTCTCCATTTTTATTTGAAATTATGGCTTTTTATCCATATTTTATGCATTTTGATTATTGTTGAAGGCCCTTTTTGAAATGATCAATAGCTAATAATCCAAATGTCATGGTGCCAAACTCTTTTTTGCTTGTTAAAAGGTGCATAAACCGGGTACAAGGCACGGCCAAATAAATGAAAGCCAAATGTCCTCAGGGTGGTGGATGGATGCCAGTACAAACCCACTCTGAACCAACCAATGAATGCACGGCTGACGCGTCCTTTAACCAGTGGTAGTTGTAACTTTCACGTACTAACTGAGTCACACCTCATCCTCCAAAATACACAGAAACACACATATAATAACATGTGAATACTGTATGAGTGTTAGAATAATCATCAAATCCTGCTTTTTATTTGTATTCCAGCTATTTCTTTACCTATCATAAACATATAACAGGTAAAGTAAGGGAGGGAGATAGGGAGTTGGCAGCTAAGCATTTGGCTGCAGTATCATTATTATTATTATTATTATTATTATTATTATTATTATTATTTTACAACCCAACAGACCACCAAACTAATTATTTTGTTTCTAAGGTATTATGGTCTAGCTCACTTAAGTGGGGTTTGACAAAATGAGAGGGTTTCTGTAAAAATCCGAAATATTTTCTTTGGTAAAACTGTTGTGACTCACTGGTGATTCATTTTAAGTTTTATTGTGGTAAATGAAATTGTCATATGTGATTGAGTGATTTATTAATGGCTTAAACAGTTTTGCAAGTGACTGTAAGTGCGTCAGGTTCTGATTATGGGCTGAGCCCCTGCAGACGACTGATGTAAGAATCCCCCCTGAATGGTGCAGCTGGTTTGCAGGGATGATTCCGTTTCTCCTGTGTCTGAAAGTCTGAGTCTGCTTTCACACACAAAACCGTGCAGTGAGTTATGTTCTGAGTCAGAGCTTCAAGCATTTTGAGATTGGAAAAAAAAAAGGATTAAAACATTTCTAGTTTAATTCAGAAAAACTTCATGTCTTAAGGAAATGTGGTTGTGATGTATGAACCTGTTTGTGATTAACTGAACTGACCTCACACTCAATCATAAACACACACACACCTCCAACAGTCTTTCTCTGGTTCCTAACAGCCTGAGTTTTGGCCTGTGTTGCAGGAGGATGAAACAGGCGAGGGGCGCTTCAGCTTCCCCGGCTACGGCATGGGCCCCACCTGCCTGCAGGCCAAAGACGGCATGGCCATCAAGGGCAACAACAACAACGCGCCGGCCTCGGCCGCACCGGAGAAGAGCATCGAGGAGATGAAGAAGCTGTTCATCGGCCGGGCCAAGCGGATCGACACGGTGTCTCGCGTGGCTTTCCCACTCGTCTTCCTCATTTTTAACATTTTCTACTGGATCATTTACAAGATCATCCGCAGTGAGGACATCCACAAGCAGTAGTCGAGAAGCGGCGGAGGAGTGCGAAGAGGAGAACAAAAATAGAGATGGCTTGTTTAGGTGACATCATTGCCCCTTTTTTCACTCCTTCTTTCCTTGTCCTCTTCCAACCGTCGTTCGCTCAAGGATGAATCAGTTTTCGTGGCAGGTGCCCCCCTTGAACACACCTACTAGATATTCTTTGACATATTTATTGCTTTCTTTTCCCTCGGCTCCCGACACCGTCCCGTATCTTCACACGTCCTGAATAATCCGGACCAGTGCAATAGCAATGCAGTAAAATGCATGATTTATGAATGTGGCAATATATAAATGAAAAGATGAAAAATGACATCTGCGGGAGGACAAGAGTATTTGATTTAAGATTCTTTTCCGTGACTTCATTAAGAAAAAGTAATGTGGGGATGGGGTGGGTGTGAGACGCATACAGCAGTGTAATATACTTATATATCTATCATAAATGGGGGGAAATAAACATTATTTCAAAAGGTGGGCAACTAGAAATGAGGGATTTTTCACCAAAAAAAAAAAAAAAAAGTCAGATCAGTGCTTCCTTTAAATACGGCAATGCAAGGATCATGCATTCTTCTATATCTAGATTTGCTACAGTGTGTATTGCGAGCACTCCTCAACGCTTTTCTTCCCCGCCCCGCCGCCAACACCTTGAACTGTTCAGAGGTTTGCTGCCGCCACTGTCAATCAAACAACCAGACAAAAAGAAAAAAAAGAAACACTGGACAAGCAGTGCTGAGGTGAAAGAGACAAAATAGCTCACGTGTCTGTTGTGTCCATCTACTTGTCGTTCGTTTATTTCATACTGTTTCATGTGCCAAGTAGACATTGTGGCTGTACAGCGCCCTGACCATTAGGTCAGGAGGAGCGGAAACGACGTCTCCTCACAGTTCTTAAGTTGGCGGGTTTCTATTAATTGGAAGTGAAGTGAAACTGCAGATCCTCATTTGCTTTTCTCGGTGGGACTGAAACACGTTTACATCCTATTAGTGCTTCCTTGCTTTTATCCCGCCTTAATGTGACACCCTTCCTGTCCCCGGCTCAGAGGACATATGTTGTAAATGATACTGATTATATCACCTGTTAAACCTTAATTAACTGTATCTCCGTCTCATTCACTTGCACCAACCGTAGCGCCATCATTTCCAAAAAGCTGCACTGTCACACCCACAGAGGGATTTATTTTGCTGTAGCCATGTTGGACTGGACTCAGTTGATGATTTGATTTGCACCAGGCTTCTCTATGCAATGATCAGTATATGCAATTATGAGTTGTCCACACTTCTGATGGGTTGTTTCATCCCGCTGCTATCGTTCAAGCTTATTGGTGAAAACGGAAGGAATGGAGAGGATAAAGTGATGCCCCAAAACATGCAGATGAAAAATGTTTCTGTAGGGGAAATGATCGATCCAGTTTGAACTTGGAAAGAAATGCTTATAGTGAAGTTATACAATATGTATCTGCACAGATTGTTGTATCAGATTTTTTAATTATCTACACAATAATACCAAAATTGTTCTTTATTTAAGTGTCAATTTCAAATGTGAACGTGGTTTGTATCGTATAAGATTATTTTCCACCGACATTTTGACATTTTGAAATGTCAACATTCAGTCATTTAAGTTTGGTCCTGAATTTGGGAGGTGATTAGTTGAGCTTAGCAAAACCTGTTTATAAAATTTGTTTGTGAATTGATTCAACATTCAAACATTGATATTCTTTCATTCTGTCCAAGATGGTGGACAGGGTCCCTGGAGCCTGTCCCAGCTAAAGAACCCGTGTGTCCGTGACACACTCACGGACAAATTAGAGTCACCAGTTCACTCAAATTACATGAAGAAGCCTTAGCGGTCAACCCACGCCCACACCGGGAGACCAGCCGTGGAAAGGGGAAGAGGAAACTATTCTCTGCCACCAGCCTTGATGCTAAGATAGGCTAATAGCCTCTATCTCCAAGTGTAATACCAACAGTGAGTGCAGTGTAAGAAATGGAAATATAGATTTAATATTTCAATTAATCACTCATCCTACTTGATGCTTACCTGCAAATGTTCTAGATTTCGGATTTTAAGATCAAACTACCAAGTGGGAAAATATTTCAAAGTTGAAAGGGATTCTTCATTAAATAAATTAAGGCTCCATGACTTGCAGTTGCTTTCCTAGAAGATCTTACTAGCAAACTTAACTTAACATCATTTTTGATATTTTTTATTTTGTAAGACCCATCTTTATTGACTGATGATCAAGATGAAAATATTTACATGAAAATCTCTAGATGTTTTAGCTTAAGTCCAACTTGTTTTTGAAACAAATACTGCTTTTGTTTCCTTTTGTTTGAATAGTTGCTGGATTCAGACTTTGTTCAGTTTCAGGTTGTTTTTGTTTTCTTTTAACCGGATTGCCAGATGCAGTGTGCGTTTTCCAGATTAGCTATAAAACCCAAATTAAGTTATTATTCCATGTGAGTCCAATTATGATTAACAGGCATTTTTTCATGTGAATTATTTATTTATTATTTACTATCACCTCCCTTTCCCCTTTACACCTACATTGTTTTTTTTATTTACAAGTAATGAGACATATTATGGGAAATAGATCATTATTTCTGTGTTATCATCTGCGTAGAGTCTATTCGTTCCCTGATAAATTCAATACTAGTAAAATGTGTGATCGGAAGGGCTATGCCACGCACATGCTTCTGTTCACATTCGAACTTTGAAGTGCCATTAAATCCAACCCCACAAATATGCATTTAGTTCAGTAAATTATTCCCGGTTGCAGAGACACAAAACATTTAGAGGTCATGATCAACTAGGATGCTTTATATTTTTAATGATTGCTTATCGTGATACATTTATTGATAACTATCCCTTCTGAGGCTCTACGTGAGCAACGTTAAGCTAATTAGATAGCCACATACCAATTTGCCCAAAAGCAATAATGTGATAAGAATATCATCTACGCAAAATCAAATGAATTTGCTTAAGAGTTTTTTAATGTAATGTATTTAATGTAACTTCCTTCCAGAATTTCTACATTAATAGGCTTTCTTTGTGGCCTACGAGAAAACGTCACAAGTAACACTCAAAAATGTTTTTTGGTCTTTGAAAACGTTTTCTGAGCCAATACTAAATTAAGCAAATAACAGTAATTTTTTAAATCTTGTATACGTAGGGGCAATGGAGTGTAGTGTACGGGTAAGAGGCGACGTCCCAAAAACCTAGCAAACATCCTCTTTAGCCTGCTTGAAATTAGATTTGTGAGCGTTTTCCAGGAAGCATTTCTTCGTTAGGACCTTCCTTCGCTGTGTTCCTTTTGAATTCACATCACAGGGAAAACTCCAACAAAAGGTCCTTAGTTTTTCCAAAACACAGCTAAAAGCTAATGCTAAAGGAGATTTATGTTCAACTTCCAGATAGAAAGACTTTGTCTGGCCTCCTTACTCCCTACTTCATGTTATTCCTCATATAATAGAATCACAGATCAAGCTCCTATAAAAATCTGCTATTGTGTTTAAAACTACTAACACCCAAATTGGCAAAAAAAAAAACATGAGCTCTTAAGCTAATGCACATAAGAAGAATGGAACAATGAACATGAATAGGAGAAAAGGCCCACTGCTTGGTTAATTAAAAGCCTTGAAAAGGTGTTACCACCTTTTGTTCTTCCAGCCAGCATTTCTGTTGGGTCCATTCAGACTTTTGTCTTGGTGTTCCTCATAGCATTAAATAACAATCCAATAAAAAGCCCTTAGTTTTATCCTAAATGCAAACTATACTTAAAACAATAATAAGTACATAATGATGCTTAGCAGAGACACTATAAAATACACGGATTAGTCCCAGTGCTTAGATTTGCCAAAAGATATTTCCCATTTAAACCTTCATACATCTATCTTCTCATGATATCGTCACCAAGAACTTATTCTTCAAAAACAGCACAGAGCAGACTCTAACTTTAAAAGCAAGCGTCATGTTGCTGATGTATGTTGTAAGGCTTAAACGCTGTTCTTAGCTAAGTGAAAAGTTAGCTAGCATGCTCTTCAGCTTACGTGATTGGAGTCTTGTGAGCAACCTCCAGCTAGCGTTTCCCGTCTAAACCCTCCATTCACGCTTTTCCTTTGAAGATCGTCACCGGTGAAGATAAACGTAGCTCAGAGCTAATGCTAAAATGATTTGGCTAGCAGCGCTGACTTTACGGCTAACACACGTAGATGTTTTTGTTCTGACGAGCTAAAATGCAAAAGTTGAAATGCTGTTGAGATCAGGCTTCTTTTTCCTTTAATCCATCCTCATTAATGGTAATGTTTTTTAATAGCGTAGCACATAATGTGTTCCCCTATCCTCCGAAGCCAAGGCCCTTTTTACAGATCCAATAAAGAAAGAACTTTACGAAGAGGCAGCTTTTTTGCATCCTGACGTAAGGGATCGAGATGGTTTATCACAATTTTATTGCAAATTAAATCCAAAATAGATCAAGGAATAACCTATTTTATTGAATTTAGAGTTCTAATGTAAGACCGTCCCTTCAGGCTTGCAGTAATAAATGACGTCTTCCTTTTTTTTCCCCCATTTGCAGCCACTCCTCTCTGATCATGACCTAATCAGGCAGGCTCTGATTACTTCTACGTTTCTTTTTTCATTGTGTGCCATGCCTGACACTGCATCTGCAGTTAGTCGGAATCACCTCCGTTCATCAGCATTTTCCAGAGCACACGTCTGGATCTCCTCGTGCCATATGGGGGTTGCATATGCAACTACAAAAGAAGGACGTACGACCATATCATGCGTTCATTCCACTATCATTTATCGTGATTCGGGCGTGGCTGTTGTGTGTGTAGGTTCCATTGCCATTGTATTAATCATTGTTATACTATACAGGGGGGAGGGGTTCATAAAATGAGGTAGATACTGGGTTTATATTGCATTACTTTGTGATGGGATGCATACAGACTGAATAATGAAGGATTTTTGGAAGTTTATATAAATTCTTAATTTCTGAACTGGATTTTAAAATAGCATGGATTGATTTATAGATGATTAATTATTAGTTTTTGGAGTTTATTTATTGTATGTATTTTACAATCTGATGCCCTGAGGGAGAAAGGGGTGGGGTGGGGGGGTTACTCCTGAACTGCTGTGAATTAAAGAAAACATTATTATTATTATTATATTTATTTTCTTTGCAAACGTTGGAATGGCCTTAATTTTTTGCTTTACTCGCTTCTATTGTGTATTGGCACAAAGTGCACCCATTTGATTTGCAAAAATTACATTATGATGCTTATAAACAGAGAGTGCACATCAAAACACGATGAAAAAAAAATATGAACAGCAAATTCTTTTTATTTTTCAATTACCTGAGAAACAATATTTTGCATGAACATAAATACAATGACAGATATTTTGGCTTGTACAAAAAATGTGAAGCAATTTTAGAAAAAAAGAATGTAATGTTTCTGCTGTACCTGTATATATCTAAATATTTATTGAATTATGTCATACTACTAATTCTATTAACGATTAAAGGTTTTCTGAACAAAAATCTCTTTTTGAACATTATCAAGGTTGTTGGAGTTGGATCTTCTGTTTTCTGTTACTCGACTCAAGGATCTGTGTAATCACAAAAGAAAAAGTATTAAAAATTGCAAATAAATCTTTGCTGTGGGATTTTTTTATTGTCCGAAATCTTTGTAAGAGATGATCTTTCTCAGCAAACTGTGACCCTGCAGTGCCTCTTCAGTGGCATCGTACAACAAAGGCTAGCCTTCACTCCCTGTGCATCAATGAGCCTTTGGAGAGCATGACCCTGTCACCACTTCACCAGTTGTCCCTCCTTAGACCAGTGGTTCCCAAAGACTGGGTCGCAACCAAAAGGTGGGTCACGAGATTCTCTTTGGGTCACGAAATAAAACTTTTATTCGACTATTATTCTAGATTTAGAACTGCAGTATACCCTTCAGCCACACGAGGGAGCGCGTTTTGAGCACCACCACACATTGAATTCTGACACTCACTGCCCGACATCGGAGGTTCCGATTTTTTTGGGACAGACTGAATGCTAAATCTGGAACACTAAGCCAAAGAAAAACCTATACATTTGCGATGTAAAGCACACCATGGGCCAAATGAGAAGAATCCTTTATTAGTCACATACAGCCATACAAAGTACAACATAGTGAAATTATTTCTCTGCATTTGACTGATCCCTGAGGGAGCAGTGGGCAGTTCCTGTGAAGCACCCTGGGAGTTAGGGTTTCAGGGCCTCGCTCAAGGACCCTAAACAAGTAGACCCTGGTGGGATGGGAGCCGGCTACTGTATGATCTTCTGATTGGAAGACGGCCGCTCCACCCACTGAGCCACAGCCGCCCCAATGGAATGACCTAATGAGGTTAAAAAACATTCTGACTCTTTATAACACATCAAGAAATAGGGACTATTTCTTGATAGTACTGTGGGTTGAATATTTCTCAGGTAATTCTAACATGTTATTTCACATGAAAGGTCAGCGTCGCCTGTATCCTGTTTGTTTAATTGATGAGAGATAAACACAAATCGGTTTATTACACCAAAACGCACCAAACCTTCTCTCATATAAAGGAGTTAAAATGTATATTGTTAGACGGATGAGTACCTGTATGCTTCTTAATTTAAGTAAAATGCACTTCATTTCTCACATAGATTAGTTGACAGATACTTATTGAACGATGTTCACATTTTTAAGAATATGTTTAAGATAAGTTATCCTTTATATTTTATATTTTTGAGATGAGATACACTTAAATCTTATGTTATCTTAAACGACTGAACATTTTTCAATAAGTGTTTGTTCACTCAGACCTAATGCATTTTCTCATCTTTGAAGTAGACGACTTTCTCTTGAATCTAAGTGTCTCTCAAATACTCTGTAGGCAGTTGTCTCCTGTGCATTCCACTCCAGAGTCTCTGTTCAGCCCACTGAGACCCCAGCTCCACCCCCAAAGAAACATCCAAGGAGCCAAGGCAGCAATAGCCACATCGTGATGTCACTACTCCAAATGATTACTTATTTAATCTTATTTGAAATGCAACACGTAACGTCACCAAAATGTTATCACCTGTAGGATATGTCAGAACCTACCTTTGGGTAAAATTTCATGCAAATCCAGACAGTAGTTTTTTCTGTAATCCTGATCACAAACAAACAGACCTCCTTTTTGGAGGTATTAGTTATGATAAAATTAACAAGAAAGGAACAGTTTATTTAACCAAGCTCTTCACAAGTCCAACTCAAAAAGCGTGTGTGTATATTTGTGCTTGGGGTCTTGCCTCCAGCCGGACCAGAACATGCTGGGAGCCATGTTGGTCCACGAAAACTAATGATGTGTTTGTTCACAGCAGGAGGGCTGCACTGAATAGTGATACTCACCAGAGTACAGTTCAGAGAGTTCAACAAATACAGCAATCCATGTATAATATTAATCAGCCCTTAAATGTCCTTCAGTGAGACCCTGACCCTTTCTACCTACATAAGAACAATTATTTTGACATTAAAGGTAGCGGAATTCTGCTCCTTTCTTTTATTTCAGCTGCTCTTCAAGAGAAACAGAGTTGTGTTGGGTATAAATATTATCAGATGTGTTTCATGAATCCCCTGCAACAAGCTCGAGGCTCCATTCTCACACACCCGGGCCATCCTGAGTTCAGGGGAAATCAGGAATTTAAAGTTCTGATTATTCAACTTTAATAACTTGAGTACAATTTTGGATTAGTTACCAGTATGTAATCATTTGCTGGTTGCTTTACCAACATGATTGTAATCAGATGAGACCTTCTGTGATATTCTTATTTCAGATTTTAAAGGAAAAACTGTCACATTTGCTATAAACATGGAACTGGAGAAGAGAAGAACCCAATTGCAGATCACTGAGACATTTACAGGATTTAATGATGTAAACTGATAAACTAACACTTGTAGAGAAACTCAAACTGCAGACATGAAGCATAACGGGGGAAACTCAAAATCCAGAACCGCCGGCAAAGTCGGGGAAGCAAACAAAGAGTTCCAGATAACCAGCGAGATACTCGGAGGGAAAGAGCTAAAGAACAAATAGACACAGTATGACAGCAAACTCACAGAGAAAGAGGTGAGGATTCACGCTAAATGCACCCCGGAGGGAAATCTAACTAGACCCAGGGGGTAACAGTCAACAATCCCAAAGGCGGGAAAACTCCAAGCAGCAAGTGAGAAGTCAAAGCCGAATACATTAATCTAATAAAACAAATAAAACTAGAAAAAGCACGAAGAGAGCGCACTCCTCCGCCAAGGTACAACAGTAGGCTATGTTAAGGAAAAATTCATTCATTCATTATTAATGAATTTAATAATGGCTTATTATTTTATTTTGCTGCAAAACATGGAACGTTTTGTGCTGCGAAAACATGGATTACATTTTGGTGACATGGAACGTCACCAAAATGTAATCTCCTCTTGGATAAACCCAAATCTACCTCTGGGTTAAATTCATGCAAATCCATCCGGTAGTTTTTTCCTAACCTTGCCCACAAACAAACAAACGAAAAAACAGACAAATACACAGGAGTGAAAACCTGACCTCCTTGGCGGGGGTAAGAAACCCGGCACCATGACACCATGTTCACCTCTGAACCAGAACACAAGAATGCAGACAGGAGCTCACAAACGTCGCACCGGCATCAACACGATCAGAACCCAGGGAGTCCCTCTCAAAGTTCAAAGACAAAACTAAAGACCCCAGTCCTGTTTCCCCTCAGATGGTTCAAGTCGTTCTGCCAACTTTAGCCGACAATAAATGACACAACGCAAAAGGATAATGCATTTGATCCGTGATGTCTAACTGTCACCTGGAGCTTTATATTAGAAAGCGATTTTATTCAAGAGTCTTTTTCTGGAGAAAAACATTCTCTTCATCCACTAAAATATTAATTTAGCCAACTTATCAGAGATAATGCTAATAAATAACTCCAAATTCATCTAGGTCACTATGTGGATCAATAAAAGTAAAAGTAAAAATGACTTGAGAGCAAAAAGTAACATTCAAAATGAAGAGTTTGGAGCAATGAACCAAATATTTACCGATGTTCGGCATGTTTCCGTGTCTACAGTCCCTTCTACACAGATGTTTCAAGACGGGCCTGGGTCGCCCTTATTCCAGCCCTCAGCGTTTTCAGATGGTTGGTATTGAAACTTTGTCCCAGAGGCTTCGAAATGATTATATTTTGAGGAAAATGATCACATGGATCTGATTTGCATCCTGATTCTTACTCTTTTATATTCTACGGTGACAGCGCCTGTCTTTGGACCTACTCACCCTTCTGTGCTTGTTGTTCAGGTGATGAAGCGTTCATCTGTTGGATTGGCTGGAAAGACGTCTCATGAGTAAATGTGTACTCACAGATGCAGGCCTCACATCTATAACGTGTTGGCAAATTAATTAAAATGCCAACGTGGCACTAATTTGAAGATTAAAAAAAAGGGTGAAATTACCGTACGTCTCTTATGGTTTTGGCTTTATTGATCACACAGGTGTAATTATTGTTCAACTACAATAAATATCATTGAGCTTACAACACTGACGCCTCTCCATTCTGTATAATAATACATTTAATTTATAACGCACTTTACATATGGATCAAATCCGAAGTGCTGAAATTGCTATGTCGGTGTTATTCCACCTCTTAGATAGACATGAAGATAGTAACTGAGACGAATCAGACGTTAGTACGGCATAAATGCAATGCAGAGGCGTGGGGGTACAAGGAATGTTGGTTTAACAAACTTAAAACCTCAGCTCTGCTGAACCCAGTTTTTGAAATCCCCGAGTTAAACTCTCCATCAAAAGCCACCACTAGTGGTCTGATGCTTTGATTCACCGGGACAACCAGTGAAACGCCATAGTCACCTTACTTCACGTCTATACAGCTCTTAGTTTAAATGAGCTCAAGAGCTTATACTTAAAAGAGTAACATGGTTCATGTAACGGAAAGATAACCTGCGTGGGGGAAATTCCTGCCCGAGTGAATGTATTTCCTAGTTCCCCCACACTTTCTTTGAATATAATTGCAAAGGTGTATTGATAACCTAGAGTTTGTCTTTATGTCTGCACACCAAGTGTAGTGAAAGCAGCTAAAAATTAAACGGGAGGAATTATATTTTTCATCTGACCAGGGAAAGCCATGAGATTACCTGCAACGAGCTGGAGATTGTTGCTGGAGAGATATCTAACAACTTGCTTGGCCTGCTGCAACAACCCAACCCCAGATAGGAGGGGAAAAAGGATGGCTGGCTGACAGATACATTTGACCTCACTTTAGTTGGAATCTTATTTGACAGGTAAAACCTCTACGGTTATTCCAGTAGTTTTACTTCCCAAAGCTCCCATTTGCTCGGATCTAAGCGATGTACGTCTAGAGACTCTTCTTCTGGTAAGTGATGGAATGTTAAGACAAATGATATCATTGAACCAAGGCATGAAAGCACATCCAATCTGGGTCTGATGATCCTCAGCCGATATCAATATATTGCAATGACATGAGAAAACTGAAGCGCCGCTTTAGACACAGATGGGAGAGAAAGTGAGGAAGACTTCGGGTTTGTTAAAGAAAACTTGCCAGGGAGGTTGGGTTCACATTACCATGGTAACCAATTCAGTTTAATCCACCTTGCTTTCTCGAAGGGAAACCAGTTCCCCTTACCTCCGGGGAAAGGAAATGTTTTCCCTCATCCAACTTTCTGGGAAACCCCTTTTATGGGAGGGATATTTTGACACCCCCTGGATCAGCTGTGTAGCGTGGGTCTGGTATTGGTTGGAGTCATTTTTTCCCCAAATACTGACTGGCTAGTTTCATGTACAAAATACCATTAAAATATAAGCATATCTTAAATAAGATCAAGGATGGGCTACTGTTAGCTGTTTAGCTTTCTCAACTTTAACTGTGACTTAAAATTCTGTAGATCTCTTACACAACTGTTGGACTACCTGCTCATTTGAGGGCAGAACAGCCAACAAGCTTGCTGTAGCCTAAGAGGCGTCTGTTGATTGGGACTTCCTTTCAGAAATCAAGCAGATCAAGTAGACCAAAGATTTAAAACAGTAAATTATTTTTTAATTTAGTTCTCTCATCGGCAGGTGAGTTCAGTTTAGACATGATGACAAATGAAGTGCATCGGTAGAAGAAGCCTGACAGGATTTGATACATGCTCCATTCAGACGTGTCCGTGAATCCACATATTACAAGCCAACAATTATCAAATAAATCACTACAGTTCAGCTCTTGACCTGATAGAATAAAAAGATAAGACAGATCCATCGCTAGATACAACGGTGGCAGCAATACACAGGATTGCCCAAGCAGTAAAGTACACGTTCCTTTAAGAAACAGGGAGAGAACGCGAAAAAACTAACCTCTGGGTTTTTAATCCCCGATTCAAGTAGTATTTACCCTTTTTTCATCTGTTTGCATGTTTTGTTTCTTTAATAAGTTCAAGTTCAGCATGAAAAACAAACAAAAAATAGTCCAGATAATACATGTTGGTGGAGGAGACAAAGAGGATAAGAGGAAAAAGAGGAGTGACATTCAGGATTCCTCAGGGAAACAAAAAGCAGCAGGTGAGAAAGCAGAATCAGGAGGGGGGGGAGGAGAGGAGGCAGCCATTTTCATGAGAGAGACGTCGAGACTGGCTGAACTCAGCAGGAGCTGGCGTGAAATGTCTCAACCAAACCTGCATTGATAACCAGAGATCCTCCTGAGAATCTCACAAGTCAGATGAAGGCGCGTTTGGGTGTGTGTGAGAAGCAACATAGATTCATAATGTGTGATGTAAATAAGGGGTCTTTTTTGTTGTTAAATTCTGTCCAATCTGTTCCTGCTGCAACAAATCAATGATCAATCCAAAAAGTAATCTAATTCAGGTTTGGAGCCCAGGCTGTTCATTGGCGCTGGGTAGAATAGCGACCCTCACTGGGCCCGGCACCCCGTCCGGAGCCGAAGCTGGGTTTTTGCGCCATGCCTCCCCGGGCCGGGGGGCCGCGTGGTCCACCACCACCTCCAATTCGCTCTCTGGGACCACTTGGACCTCCCGGACCACGGGGTCTCATATCCCGCCGGTCACCCTCCCTGGCCGATCGAGTCTTTTTCTCCTCCACATTGAGACGAACGTCACCTCTGAATTTGATCGGCTGAGGACACAAGATTAAAACCAGTTAGTTAAGTTGTTTGTTTTAATCTATCAAAGAGTGCAAACACACCGTCAGGATTTAATTAGAGCAACATTTAGATGCATCAACACACTATCATAGGAAAAAGTCACTCCAATTATTTCAAATATATCCACAGGTCTATTAAACCAATAAACACAGGTGCAGCATTCAGGAGCAACCAAGAGGGAAAAGCCTGAGACGTTACCCTGTTGCTGAGGATCTTCTGTACTGGTTCAGGGTCGTCAAAGACCACAAATCCAAAGTTCGGTAGCTTCCCTCCACTGTTGATCCTCAGCTCCAGGACTGTGCCGTATTCTGAAAGGGGGAAACGAGACACATTAAAAAACCAAACAGGTACAGCCTCTGCTACAACACAAGAAGCATCTTCACTGGGGACACGCCGGGTCAAACTAAAATCTGAAGACTACCATAGTCTGAAGTCCATGCAACAGCTGCTGCTGCTGATTGTGAATATATGCAGCAACTTGAGAAACTGTTTTTACTCAACCTGAGCAACTGGACTAAAACGGGAAAAGAAAAAGGAATTCCAGCACATTATGGGATAATAGCTGTCATTATTAATTATCATTAATCACAAACAGTACGGGGCAGCAATAAGCCACTGTAGCATCGAGTCCGCTTTATCCAAGGATGAAGAACATGTGCGTTCACTCGTCTGTTCTGTTGTCTCTACCATTGATTTAACAAGAAAATAGGATCTCTGTTCAGCCTCACGCTAGAAAGTGAAGATGATCCATGACAGTCAAATATAGGCAGTTATTAATTACATAATAGTGACATGAAGTTTATAACCTTATTCGACTTTCATACTTCAATATTCGACTGCTTTAGCTAAATATATGAAATTAGATAACTTAAGCTATGATAATTTAAATAAACCAGCAACACACTGAACAAAAGCTCAGTTATCACCAAAAACAATATATCTAATAAATGAAACAATGTCAAAAAACGGTCACGTCAGTTTAAGATCATGGTGGATTAGACTCCATGTTAAAACACAGCTGTTGCATTAAACACTGCACTCATCAGATTTTGGAAACATTAAGTGGTTGATCTGGTTCCTAATCTGTTCAAAAGGTGTTTCCCTGTCAGATTTGAATAGTCTCAATGCTACCAGTAATTAACTATGGGTTCTAAAAAGAATTCAGATTTATAGTCACTTTTTAAGATGACCTCAGGGGTTTGGAAACTATTTCCCGACTGAAGCAGATATACACCTTTGACTCACTCAAATGGTCAACAGCTATACCACAGAGGTTTGCTTTATGTTAATTCAGTTGGCCGTTGATTGTCCCGAGATGCTGCTGAACGTTTTGTGTTGTTCTGACAGGCTTTTGCGGTACTGTTCCAGCCTCAATTATGACTTACGCTCAAAGAACTCCTTGAGTTCAGTCTTGTCCACGTCGTGAGGAACATTCCCCACAAAAAGCTGCTGGGCATCGGGGTACCTGACCACCCGGCGACCTTCTGATTCACCCTGCTCACCCTCCCTTGCTGAAAAAAAAAAAGAAGGGGGACATAAGCTGTGAGAAAACGCAACTACCTGTCTTCTGAATGTGTCAGTTTAATCTGTTCAGACATACCGCCTGTACCTGGTCGTGTCCCTCTGTGTACCGGAGGAGGACCCCCGGGCCTCGCTTCCCTCGGCCTCTGGTCTCTCTGTGGTCTCGTTGTCGTTGTCTGGGACTCGGGTTTTGCCTCCACTCTGGGCTGAAAGGGTCAACAATATGCTTTGGTGAGACGACCGAAGGAACAGGTAGGGATTCTGACAAAATACTGACAGGTTCAGCAGTAAGTTTGTGTCTCGCTAAAAGATGTAGTTATGGACACAAAACATAATAGGGAGGTTTTGGTCATATTACAAAGGCTCCTGAAAGACTCAGCCCGTGTTTCAGTTACTAACATATTGCCTATGACCATCAGCCCACTGTTCACCGTTAAGTCACTAAAAACGCCCTCTCTGCATCGCTATAATTCAAATGCCAGACTATGAGCCTGATCCAGTTACAGAGGCTATGTTCACACTATGGTTTCAAGTCACCTGACTTAAGTTTCATTCTCAAGTCGGATTTTTCAGCTGGACTGTTTGCTGTTCATCTTTGCATGTGTTAAACATCGGATAACTGAGCGAACAGATCTATATCATGACAGTGACTAAATGTTATTGGCACTGCAGTCAATGAGAAAATAAAAGGGCGTGTATTTATTTCTTAAGGTGTTTGTGGTTTCAGTTGTGTGGGGGCCGTCAATCGGCCCTAAGATAAGTGCAAGGGCCTTTGAGTGACGCTCAATCAATTAATAACACCCAGCTCTGAGTTCTGGATGTTTGTACGCCTGACAACATCACCATGAAACCAACTCACTGATTAAGTTTCTGAATATTTACGTTGTCACTTAAACATGTCCCAGCCCTCTTATGTGCCACCAAAGTCAGGTTGATCCCTACAAAATCAGACCTTTCAGGCTAAATCATTCCTACCGGTGCTGCGGGTGTTACTTTGACAACGTGTGGGGGAAATCCTGAGACTGGGACAGCCCCGCTGGGAGGGAGGTTCTTACTAGTGACCGAGGCCCAGGAGAAAGGCTGTAGGACGACACAGGAGACATTAAAAATGAAATTTGTCAGATCAGAATAATAAAAACCTTCACTCTTCATCTGTTAAACAATCTCCTGCTGCTTAAAGACAAACAGGTTTTATAGTAAGACTTACCCTGTTTTCTTCAGGGGCGGCGGGGGCAGGTTCAGCAGGCACAGCGGCCGGTTCTGTGATTGGCGGGGAAGCAGTAGGGCTTTTTTCTGTCTGGTCATCGGTCATAAGTGCATCTGTTTGTGTCTCCAGCATTGCCTCCGGCTTCAGTTCCACACCGGCGACTTCAGCTTCCTTCTCCACTTCAGGCTCAGGCTCTGGACTTGCCAAAGCCGCTTCCTCCTCTTCCCCAGGGGCCACTGGCTCCGAACTATAAATGATAAAAACAAGTACAACAATGGACTTTCTGGTACAGAAGATTATCTGTCACAAAGTTGATAGTGGTGGCACGTGTACTTCAATTGAGATCAGAACATGTACCTGATTAATTAAGCAAGAATTTTAAACAAAACAATTTCCATCACTGAATTAATACTAGTTTTAATTCAAATTATACAAAAGATCGGCATTGCGCCCACATACTTAGATAAGACAACTACTGTAAAAACTCAATTAATGCTGATGTGGCTAGTTCATTACATGAATGTGTGCAAAATGACATGAATATCTTCTACGTTCAAATTAGCCTAGAAATAGAAAAAAATATGCAAACTGAAGAAACCAATCATTAATTGCACACCGTTTGGAAACCCTCCAAATATTTGTGAAATTCAAAACGAATTCTGCCCAGGGATGTATGAGGAAATGTGTATCCTGTTCCTCGTTACATACGGATGGCAGGACAGATGAAACAATCAGGGTCATAACTTGAGACAAATCCCAGTCATAGAATGAACGTAAACTTAACTATTCACAATTGAAAAAAATATAGATAATAACTGTTCCCAATAACAAACAAAAAACAGTTTATGAGATGTCCTCTGGATACGAAAACAGTCCAACCAAACCCACTCCTTTTCATGCACATTTATGGCGGGCTGAACAGTTTATTTCAATGGGTGTCATCTTTTCCCCCCAGTTGCTGAATTAGTGGGGTTTCTTTGAGTGTGATTTTTAAATCATGAAGACATTGAACTATTACTGAATGTAAGCCCTTGGCGGCAGGGTGTCTGTGATAAACTGTGTGAAAAATCCTATATTTTTTGTATGAGCCTTGGTGTAATTCAGTAAGAATTACAAGAAAGTGAAAATCATATAGAGCCAAAAGAATGTGTCTTGATTGGCATAAAGTTCACACTTAAGTGATAAGAAACGGCTAAGCTCACACGACAGACTTGACGGTTATTCTATTTGCATGTTCAATAACTGGACAGATGTAGTTAAAGTTCTAGGACCTATCAGCCCACTATTCTTACCAGGTCACCGGTTCGTAGAAAGGGGCGGACTCCTCAGTAGCAACGTCAGGTGAGGGGACTCGCTCCTCAATCTCCTCCACCTCATCTTCAGACTCTGAAAACACAAACAGGTTCAGCATGGCAAAATTCACATCAGCGCCCTGCTATAAAAAAAAAACATGTTTTAGAATTAACTGAACCATAAATGAAACAATTTATTCCATCTGAGCAACTGAAGTACTCCAGCAAGAAGGTCTACATGTTTTTAATGGGTTTGATTTAACACCTGACTGTTTGAGGATCATTGCTTCTTGGAACTCTTTCTAAGAGAGTCCATGTTGCAGCACTGATTTTACTCGTGGAACAAGGTTAGTTGTCATTAGCGGCCCCAACAAACTGGACGCTATTCCAAGTTTACATTGGGTTCAATGATGTTGTATACAAACTAAAACTATTAGGGAAACATACGAAAGACATCCACTTTGTTTTCCAAATGCTAATCATGACGCCATTTGAAAAAGTACTGCAATGCGATCTTATCCCTGAAATCCAAATTTCAAATATGTTGTACACTGCAAGATTTGCAAAGCTGACTCGTCCTGGCGTGGAGCACGTCAGTAATGCTGGAGCGTTTGAAGCGGAGACATGGTGGCTCTCTAGACGATGAAGCCTCCGGTCTGTAAGCTAGTTAGTTAGCTAGCAAGCTCAATGTTGAAGGGCATGTACTCAACACCTCTGTTGGGTTTAAGGTGACTTTTGAAATGTAGTTAATTGTTAATGACATTGACTGTACCAAATATATATTAAATCACGATGATACTCTTCACGTTACAAATGTGCCCCTACGTTACAAATGTGCCCCTACGTTGTTACAATCATACACATTACATTTCTCATGGTGACGTTGGAAAAAATTTAAAAGGAGATTTCTCACCTTCTGGGGGCTCGGAGTCAGAGTCACCAAACACCTCATCTTGATAACGAAACACATCGTTGTGGACGTAGAATTTGTTTGCGACAGTACCCTACAGGATAACACGCATTAAACATTGTTTTCACTCGGGCTATGTGGTTTTGATAGTTTGACAGTAGCGAACGCCTTACCTCAGGTGCCAGCACGAAGGTCTGCATGAACTTCCTCATTGGCTGCATGTTGTTGGACAACTCGCCCATCACCTGCACCACCACACCTTCGTTCAGCGTGGCGTGGGCATCCACGTGCCTTATCTTGGTGTGACAATCACGGAAACTCAGAGCCATCACTTTCTTATGGATCTCCTGCAGAGGGGAGACATTTTCAATGAATTCCTGAACACTCTTTTTCTTTTTCATTCAGTGGTTCAGCATTTTCTGCCCAGCATGTCATTACAAAACAATTCTACTTTTAAGGCACTCAATAATAAGTTAATAAAGCTTCCGTTTCATCACCAATTCATTTAGTGAGGTGGATCATAATTACAGCTGGAGACACAATTTGGATGACTAGAGGTTGGACACCTGGTAAAAACTAAGGCAACAGCAAAAAAATATAGAAATTTAAAGAAATTCCATGGCCTTTTTCCGGTGGCAAGGCTGCAAAGACGTTGTTAAACACTAACTAAATATGAATGCATCGTCTCTTTTATTGTAGACTATAATGTAGTTTAAAGAACAAAACCTTAAAAAACATTTTTTCTATTATCCCTTTTCTAAACTACAATCATAACACTCAGTACACACAATAGTGTGTGTATCAGTTTAGCCTCTGGATTTGGTACGTAAGATTTTAGAAGAGTGTAAGCAACTATACCTGAAAAATTGTGAACAATGCGCGGCCATGGGAATGGTGGAGAAACCTCCATAACTGCCCTGACATGTAAATTGATCATCCGATTATTGTGGCCAAAGGCTCATAGAACCATTAATTGTAACTGGTTTTCCCATTTCACCTCAGGCCGGTTGGCGCTTACTTTTACCTGGTAATGCCAATAATCAAAAGTTTTGTGGCCGAAACAATGTCACCCTATTCTCACACTTTAAACACCCAATTAATCCGGCATAATGGAACTAAAAAGAAAAACCCACAAAACTAATTCTGAATTTCTATAAAAAAGATTGAAAAATTTCCCCCAAATTGGACACGCCAAGACAGCATGAAACAATTGTTTTTATTACAAACTGTCCGTGAATTGAATTAAACTGTACGGTGAGAGAAGGCAGAAAACCTTTGTATAAAACAATTTCGAGATCTGTATATGTTAAGTATGTTCTAGTATAGCTTCATAGGAGCTCTGGAAATAATCAAATGACTTACAGATTGTCCATAAACGGCCTCAACTGGTTTGCCGTTGCTATCCAGGCCTCCATGCACATAGGATGAGTTCTTTCCATAGAACCTGAGAAGAAAAACAGAACGGTTTAATCGTTTTGAGGAAGACAGGAAGGGGCTACTGAATGCAGAAGATCATGATATGATATTACAGACTGCTATGTTTTTTTTTATTACTCAACAGAACCGTTAATGGTTGTACCTGTGCAGGTAGTCGGGGGCCTGGTTAAGGAGTGTGTAATACTGTCGGACAAACTCTCGCCCGACCAGCTGGGCACTTGGCTTCTCCATCACCATTTCTTTGGTCAGCTGGAAATCTCTGCAAGAGAAGGGAAGGCAAAGATGATTGGATGCTCTTATTGATGGACTAAGGCATTATGGGCGTCTAGGCAAACCCCGTCACATTGGGCTGGGTTATTAGTTGTTAAAAGTCTGTGATCACGATCAGGCGAATAGCCATAACAGGAGCTACAGCAAAGCCAGTAAGTTGGAACCGAGTTAAAACGCAATTCGCTCTATCGAGTCCATGGCTGGCCTTATTGGTATTGTGTAAAAGCAAAATGGAGGATTATGGGAGTTCTAGTTTGTTACGTCCAGCCACAGCCACATGAGAGCAATTCGAGAACCCCCGTCCCGTTAGAAGTGTATTTTTGTTGTCACTTGGAGCCACTATGGAGTAAAGCTGTGTATTTATCCTGACTGTAAAAATAAAGTGCCTGTTCTCCGCCTCATTGTAGGTCTGGACGCTAGCTTGCATAGCTTTAACAGAATTAAGCAAGTGGTTCGGGGGCTGAGAAGCTGGAGAGGGAATATTGTGTAGCAACGGCAGAAACAAAAGTAGTTTCTTATAACTCCTAAACTCCTTCAGGTGGCTTAATATGCATCATATCCCTTTCTACCACTTAATTTCTCAGTTGTTTAACTAACGCTACTCATCTCTCACTCGTAGCTACATAGCGATGTGCAGTAAAACTGGGGGTTTAACCCCACATACATCTGATTTACATGTTGTTATCGCATGGTGATTTTTCATTTCTCATGAACATAGCAGAGAATGATGCAAACTGGGTAAAACTGGTAGAATTGTGGATAGAATCTCAATTATAAGCAAAAAAGGAAGAAGAAGCGATTCTGATTTTAGCAAGAATTGTCCAATACTACAGTGATACATGACGGGGTGGTTTTTATTTTCAGCTTCAAGCAGTTGCATTGATTTTAACACCAGATTGCCACCAACACCAGATTCTTTCTTCAATGATTTCACATATTAAGAGCATATTTTACGTGTTACGAGCATGTTGGGAAGAAATTTCTGACCTTGTTAGAAACTGGCTGTATGTTGAGGCTTCCACAAGCAAAAAAACAAAGAAAAACAACACTAGAACAGAGAAATCCCAGTTATCTCCAAAACCAAATTACCCCATTAACAAATGAATTACTTGCCATTAAGTAAATTTTTTTAGTACATGGAGGGTTTAACTATCCAAGAATGCACAAAGTGCTCGTAATATACATTCTGACAGCAAAGGGCTTGGTTAGCAGGCTAGTAAAAGTTGTCTGCTCGTTTTGGCATTTATATACATTTAGTGTTTTCCAAGGTGTTTCCTCAGGTTAAACCTCATTCCAGCCAATACAATAAGGTAACAAACAACACTAACAGTGTCATATCAGACTTTTATGGTGAGAAAAGCTGAAGGAAACATTTTAGATAAACCAGTGGATCTATGTTCCATCCTTCATCTCTGAGTAACTACTGAAAAAGTATGATTGTGGCTACCAGCAGCTGAAAGGAGCTTCCTCCATTGCATAGAAGGAATCCGTCTTAGAGATAGTGAAAGGAGTTCAGACACCCTCAGGAAGATTTGAACTGAAACTCTGATAGCATGTTTTTTGAGAGCAAACAGCTAGTTTTTTTTTTTTGTTACAGGTGGTTCACAATCTGGTTGGATGCCTTTCAGATGTTTTCTCATCAAAGTTGGGTGGAGATCCCAGAGACGGAACCCTGGAAGGGGTTATCCATCTAATCTCGATTGGGGAAAAACTTCTACAGAGGTTCTACAGAGGAGTTGGAATGTGTTGCTGGGGATCCCTTGATGGATTGGGAGGATCAAGACTTCTTCACAAAAAAAAATAGTCTGAATGAAATCTTCAAAAACACTTATGTTCGTAAGATCAGGTGTATTCTTTACTGGGCTGTCTGCCACACCTGCCCCAAACCTTAAAGCCTTCTACTGTTCTGACACGTATTCAACGTGCCTCAATTTGTCTAAAAACACATCTAAAACGACCAGTTAACATATAGCTTTGATTAATGCAAAAATATTTCAAGCACATGCTGCACTGCAGCAGCCATATCAGAGGTAGCTGAGCAGTGCAGCCAGGGCATGCAGACAAAGGCCACGCCGTGCCCGCGTTACGGTGCCAGGCCTAGGCACGCTCATCAACCGGTCACGGCGATACTGCACGTTGTGGAACTAGGCAGAATCTAGATATACTTGGGCTTCAAATGGCAGACTGGCTGCCAGAGATAGAGGAAAGACCACGGCCTCCAACAAGGGCAGCTCGGTTTTAGGAGCAACCCAAGCACGTGCCTCGGCCATACTTTACATTCCAGTCGAGCTAAGCTAGCAGGGCAGCATGGTGTTTAAGAGGGGAACCACATAAAGTGGAGGTAGGAAAGAAGGAGGGAAAACCTTGGGGAGAATTCAGTTAAATTGCGACAAAGGGAATGACTCATGACCATATGTTAGCTGGGACTCACAACTGAATGAAGGCTAACAGTAGGTTACACAACGGTAGTGGCTATCTCCTGGAAACACAAAATTACATCAGAATGGAAACCATGGCTATAATTGAACATTTCAACAAACTGATTATTACTACATAACCTATTAGTAATGCCAACGTATGAACACAATTCGTGTTAATTAACTTCGAACACGGATTGATTAGATCACCATGCTGTTATAAAATGGTTGCTAACAACCAAAGTCTATACACCAGGTTGTAGACCCAGCCCCAACTGGTGACCCAATTTACCTATCAAATACAATAAAAGAAAATGTTTTCAAAAATAATTTCTGATATTTTGCCTGAATAAAAAACTTACCAGTAGGTCAATTATCGGGAAATTGTTGATTTAGAAACGAGTGATTTCTTTGAATCACCTCAGCGGCTGCCAGATACGCTAGCGGCCTCACAACGTGCTGGAGTGCTCTGTTACCGGTTTCAGCTCGAGAACCGAGCCGACGTCCCGCCCCCCAATGCATAATCAAGCCAATCAGATTCAAATACTGTAAATCAACGACCAATTGTCTGGCGCTACTCCAAGATGCCTTAAGTGAAAGCCAATAATGAAGGACTGTGATTTTACCTGGATGTCACAACGGGGCCAATCACGTTATAATAATGGTTGAAGATGCGATGGTTTCAGTGACTGGCGTCTACCGGTTGGTTTCTAATCTCACATCGAGTGATGCACCGGAGCTTCTTCCCCACTTGGGGACGACAAAACCTTTCCCTGATTTAATTTGAGTTGACGACACCCTAGATAATTCATTCATTCGGTTCAAGGGTCGTTACAGCTGTGAGAGAAGGAATAGAATACTCCACTTTATTTGTATTTATATACTGTTAACGTTTGAACCAAAGGCATAGCTGTGTGTCTGCTCTGTTAATTCATTTATTTAATTATTGCATAAATACCAAAAATAATTTCCCATAGCATAAAAATTACTATGACTACGTAAAATAAAAGGAGAAGAAAGAGGGGGAGATACATTAAAGGCCCCTTTTTTAATAATAACATATTATAAGAATTAGCACTATTATGTCTTCTTTCTTTTTTTTATTTGTCTTATTACCTGATACAACTGATTCAATGGGCACATGGTTATTATAAAGAGGTCATAAAATAGCTTAATACCTTTTAATGAGTATTTTTGTAAAATTCAATATTTTAGATTTTATTTTGGGCACTTTTGCATTTATAAACCTGTAGCACTTGCGATCTTGCCATAGTGGCTTATGGGGCTATGTTGCGGAGTTCTGTTGGCAGAAAGAAGGGCAACTTCCTCACACAGATTATATAATGTTCCAAGTTGCCAACTGAAATGATTAGAGAAATGAATGAAATATGGTTTTACCCTGTCTTGTTGTTGGTTGCATCGTTTCACATCAGGAACCGGGTTTTAATTGTATCGGAATGCCGAAAAATCATGTACGGTGAGAAATGTGCATTCTAGCCATCAACAGAAAATCAAATAGGGCAAATGAAAGTCTCTAGGCTTATTTTAGGCACATTAATATGGAACAAAGCATGAAGATGCATTAAATGTTCTAATTGGTTACGACAAACGTAAGTAAAACATTTTGACCAAAGGAGGAAAATGTTGACCGGGTGTAACCAACGCTAACTGTGGGTTGAGGCACGGAATGTTGCTTTATTCCCAGCTTTTGCAAATTTTTTTTAAAATAATACTAATAGATATAAAAAAATAAATATAAAGGATTTCAATAGAGCTTTACTTTGCTTGATAGCTTTAATAAGACAATCCTGCCGTTAACCATTGAGTTAACTGACAGCAAGCTAGATTAACTTGGGCATAATGTGAGCTCCTCGGGGTGTTTCTGCAAACAAACAACTACACTTCTAATTTGTAATAATAATTCTAACAATAATAATCCTTACTTTATTCATCACATAGTCATACACAGTATGTATAGTACATACATATCTTTTATAAATTACCTTCAGCTGCTCTGTGTGTTCCTGTTTTTCTGAGATTTTTATAGTTTGGTCTAATAATAAGTGCATTCTCTCCATCCTGTGTTTGCAGTAAGAAAGGTGGCTTTATTTTGTAATGGCTGACTCCCAGTTATAACTGACTCTAACTGAGTTGAGGATTACCATCATGTAGATGAATGAGAATCTACACAAAAATACTTCATAATCACAAATATCCGGCGAGCCTCGTTGTTACAGAAGAGTTCCGATCCCAAACAATGATGGAGGTCCTGCTCATGGAGTCACTTTCTGTCATGTTGGATTTGCACATTATTTCAGAATTGAAAAGTATTGATAAAGTTTAGTCCGTATCCAGAGCATTATTTGTTATTAGTTTTCTCAAAAGCCTCACGTTGTTATAATAGATCCTTGTTTGCTTCTGGAGACAGCGAACGTCGTGAGGGCAGGTCCTTTTATATGTTAGATTTGAACAGATTCTATCTTGCTTGAACTCATGTCTTCGCCCATTCTCGCCACCGTATTACTGCTGCATCACTGACTACATCATCGGTTTGTTTGTTCCTGCAAACGCCCCGCTCTGAAATCCCCTTCGTACAATGTATTAAACTTTCAGTCAAATATGGCAGACGAGGAGACGGAGAGGCTTTTGAGGAGATTTCCATGCACCCACTGACTTCTGCAGTCAAATCTGAAATGAGGAGCCGGAGAGATCGGTTTGCTAAAGTGCGTCAAGAGTTGATCTGCTGACGAGGGAGCTCTTTCTCTGGGATATTCCCTGCATAACCTTGGTCAACATAATTAAATGTCCTGCTGTGAGTGGGATGTCCTATAGGTGTCTACACAACCCTTTTTTCTTACTCGGAGTCCATAAAATGGAACATAGTATTGTTTGAAACGTAGAAAACATGCACAAATATGGACAAAAATCATTTAAAGTATGTCAAAAAGGCTCTGTCCATACCCGTCTTTGACACTGAGCCCAATCCTGTGGAGGAAGTTCATCTCAGCAGCTTGTATGCATGATCTCATCCTTTCAGTGGTTACCTTATTACCATAGGTAAGAGTTGGGACAGATCTACTCGCAAATCCAGAGCTGAACAAGGCAGTGGGGGGGGGGATTGGAATGTATCCCCGCAGACATTGGTGGTGTAGCCGCTGGATAAGTCATGAGTTCATCACAGGCTGACAAAGAGACAGACAGACTCACATTCACACCTGTGGGCAATTTAGATTCACCAGTTCATCTATATTACATGAGTTTTGGTCGGTGGGATTAAGCCCATGACAGAACCCATGTAAACACGGGGAGAACCTGCAAACTAAAACATCCCAAGGCTAGAGTCGGATTTGAACCCGGAACCTTCTAAGACGACTGTGCTACCCACTGTTCCACCTCCTCTTCACCACTAAAATGCAATTCCTGTCTCAGTGAATGACAGATAAAGTAACTCCTAAGGAATCAAGTTAAACTGGGTGGAGGAGTAGGGCCACAAATCACAGTGAAAAAGAAATCAGGAACAAATCTGGTTCGTAAAATGTAACTAACACAATCAGAAGTTCGTACAGGTGTCTCATGGTTTTTGTTGCTTAGCTGATATTTCCGTTCACAAAAAGTGTAGATGGTGGGCCAGTTCTGATCCAGATCATAATTGGAATTTAGATTAAAGAGACTTTAAGGTATACACTATACTGAGATTTACATATTATTATGTTTTTTATTGCCATTGTCAACCAGAACAGGTGTAACAAACAGGAATGTTAAATTGTTAGCAGTGAAATCACAGCGACCAACTAACTGCACCAGATTACTGCGGACCCCCCCTTTTCTCCCCCTCTCTGCATCAGAATGACGACAGAGAGAGAGGGAGGAAGATGAGGGGAGGGACTGGAGCTTTGAGGAGGCTTTCCTGTTGTTCCGCATTCTTGACACTGAAGTCTGGATGAACGGGTGAGGATGGTGACAGGGTGTTCTGATTTTCACTCTCCATCTCCCAGGGGAATGTGAACAGCTTTTTTGTGAGCCCACAGGATACTATGCACAGCATATGTTTTCTTTTGAAACATAAAGTTCTTGTGGTTAATCTCAAGTACATTATATATAGACTATAGAATGTAAATTAAACAAAAGATGTTCACAATATAGACTTCTGCCTAAAGGAAATCAATTTCTGAGCATCCCCTCCTTCCTAAGTGTTTTTTGTTTAATGTGTTCAGTTTTAACACACCTGATTTTGAAGTCACAAACTGAAATGGCCAATGTTTACAACACATTCTAAATACCAGTGTTTGGTGTTTTGACCATGGTAAATAGAACTGTTGGCTTTGTCAGCCTTTTAAGGAAGCTTGTTTTATGATGTCTTACAACATTACAGACATTCACTCAACCGTTTTCACTTCCTGGCAGATTAGACATCTTCTCATGGTAAAGACGGAGTATAACCAGCATGAAGCCACATATTGTTTTAGACAGGAAGTGCTAAAGCTCCAATGAGGATTTTTTTTCTGGGAAATGCCAACCTGTTGACATTTCACAGGTCAACAGGTTGGAGGTACTGCAGAGAACATTGGATGAGATGAATCAACAGTATCTCCAGTTCTTTTCTCACCACTGGTTGTCGGCAAAAACAAGATGATCAGGTCCTATTAAAGGAATGTTTCACCAAAAAAATTAAGATTCAGTCAGTACCTACTCCACCTCACACTCATGGAAGGTCAACTGAAGTAGGTCAGTCCACAAAATGTTTCTGAAGGGTCACAGTCAAATGGCACGACAGCATTGTCCTGATTAAATGAAGACGAAGGGGACTTGGAGCTCCTTTGATATCATTTTCAGAATATCTCAAACTGATTTTAAAGGATATAATCTCAGCAGAAATCATCAATGTAGCTTTGATTTTAGTGGCGTTAACTTGCATGCCATCTGAGGAAGGCGCATAACCTCCAAAGTGTTTTAACATGTACCGCTAGATGGGATCAAACTTGTGATGTCTGCAAACCTCCGTGTTTATCCACCACTGAGAAAAGTGAGCTCAGACGAAGGTGATCTCATCTTGTGGCGCATCTACACACGTTCAACCTTGTGCACCTTCCTCAGACAAGAGAAGCTCAAAGACTTCACTTAGAGGGTTCAAAGCTTTCATTTCATCCACCCATGGAGTGTTTTGCTCACTGTCCACAGCTTTTTCAAGTTGGGACTGGTGCACCTTTGTTCCACCCTGCTCTTCTGCTACAAAGCTGTAACATCTGCGTTTGTTTGCCTCTGAGATTTGAGCTGAGGTGGGAAGCAATTTAATATCTGTGCAAACAACTGAGCCAGCAAAGCAGCAGGACGGGACGGCCGTGTCACGTGTTGATCATATATCAGATGTACCACAGGCATTGGGAAGCTCTAAAGAGAAGCTATTAGCAGTCAGCAGTTAACTCAACAAAGACAACAACATCTTTAAATTAGGTTGGTTGACAGTGCAGGTTCGTAGAGCTATTTATCCTCGGAGCAGAGAACGAGATCAACCGCCATGTAACTGAATGCTCGACATAATGTGATACACAGAACACTCTTTTGATGAGGGTACGACATCTCACTTTTTTAGAATCCCTATATCCAGTGGTGGAATGAAGCAAATTGTCTGTTCAATGTGAACAGAACAAGTGGCCTGTAGAAGGGTATTCACAGCACTGGAGCAGGATTTCTGAGCGAAACTGACTTTACATTGAACCAGACTCAAACACGACTTTTATTTTTACCGTGTCAGAAATGAGAGGATTGTGATCCACCGGTTTGCAAAAAAAGTACCAGAGCGGTTTTAACAGCGCAGGATCAATGCCTGTGTAATGTGAGACGCATAAGCAGGAGACTCACAGAGCAGGTTATAGCCGTTAGCAGCTACAAAAAGAGAAAGAACATGTCTGCACATAGTTTTGATCCTGCAGCGTTTGTACGACGCATGCTCTCACTTTTAGCTTAGCAGCTATAGAGTGGATTCTATTAGAAAGAATGTTTTTCCTTTATGGTTTTGGATCCTCTGCAGACTTGGATGACATTGTACAAGCCACATTGAGTCATGTGATGTTTGTTTTTTTAACACTAGGAGAATGCTTCAATGCAAAGCTTTAAAAAAGTTTAGGCATCATTTATCAGATGGAAATATGGACAGAACCTTTCGTCACAAGGAACGTCAACACACACACGACACAACACATGCCCATGGACATGAGGAAGAAGAGAAAGATGACTTAAAAAGGTGAAAGAACTCTGTCCACACCTCCTAATATATTTAATAGCCTGACAGACCACCTGCCTCCACTTTAACTAGTTTTAATTACACTTATATATTTCACAACTTCCTCTCCCGCCGTCCGAATGTCGTTGAAATGTTTGACTCGTTACCGGCTTCCTGTCATGCATAGATGTCAAGGCAAAGTGGACATAGAGGAATGTGGGTGTAGATGGATACAGCATTTAAAATGGGCATATCTATCTTCGTGCAGATAATGAAGTCTAAATGAGCTTTATAAACATCCATCACACCTTCCATTATTCTGAGGTAGATATTGACTGACTTTACATTTGGGATACATTGTCGGGAACACCTGATTTTCAAGGGGAATGGGGAGAAGAGATTCTCATTGGTTTGATTCATGTCAAAGACAACTACGAATAAGTGAGGTACAAAATACATCTCCTTTGTCTCCTGTTCTTATCATGAGGGCTCATTCCAAAATCGAGCAATCAGAGACAAGAGATTAGGCTTCTAATAGTTCAACGTCTGAGTGGCATGAAAATGTGACACTAGATTCTTAGTCATGTATGAAAGAGATTTCCATGAAACAGGAGATTTCCAGATCATTTCATAGTCTTTTATTCATTGAAAGAGTTTTTCTTGTGCTGTCAGTAGAAACATTTTAATGATCAGAAAAACTCTCAGCCTGCGAGATTTTCCCCTCATTAAACGCCAAACAATATAACCTCTTTATTCAAATATCAGTACACCTGTCCGCATCTGGGACATGGGGAAAATAAAAATGAACACCTGTGAAAGCAGTAGTCAAAAGAAGAATATACAAACTGACAAAAGGAACCCGCCACCCAAAAGAGATTTAAAAATAAAAACATGATAGTTGTAGGAGGCAAGCAGAGGGAGCATTTATTTAAAACTTTATTTTTCTCTTTACAGTTTCCTCAAGATAATGGATCTCCAATTAAAGCCAAAATAGTAGTATATACAGTCAAAATATTACGTATATATTGTATAATATTGTCAACAATATACACTTACATCTTAACTGGATGTTTTGCTCAACAAAATTCAAAGTTGCTCGAGTTGTAATGTTAGTACAGACTGTACATGTTTCTCTTTTGACATTTCTTTTTAGTGGTATAGGTAGGAAAGTCATTATTGAAAATAAAAAATGATTTGCCATTAGCACCGTTACTGCTTTAACTTAGAGATCAGCACCTCGTCCTGTTAGTACCAAGCAGGTGTTGTCACGTTGCTGCCTCTGTTGAGGAGCTTAGATGATGAGGTCATTGTCCACGTCCTCTGCAAGAAGACCAAAAAGGGAAAATTTTGATTAGGCAAAAAATAAGGAGGCCTGCACAAGTTGCAAAAGGATTGTCCCATCATGTCATGTCAGGTCTTTAAATAACTACTTGAAAAAGAATTATCTTTACTTCAACAGAGTTTATTTTTCATTTTTTAGACGCTGAGTCATCATTTTGAGTTTCTAGATCAATACTTTGTGGTTTTAAGTTATTATTTGGATGAAGACTTTAATTATTTTCATCACAATGCAGAGATTCTGAAATGCTAATGCTTCCTATCCGAGCACTGGCGTTAGATTGAAAAGTTGAAAATGATAAAACTGTGAATACTTTTAAATCTGGGTGACCAAATCTATCAGCTTGTAAAGTAAAAAAACATCTCTAAATGTTCTCAGAGTAAATGTAAATGCTAACAGCGCATCAGTAACTCATGCGCTTCATTTTAAATAGATAAAATAAATACCTAGTATTCATAAATACAAATATTCTAAAATGTACGTAAACTTTGGAGGTTATCATGGGAGCAGGGGTTCATATTTAGAATTTGATAACAATTCAGGGATGGTCTTCAGTCGATACTCACGCTCCTTGATGCCGAAGCAAGCAGCCCATTCTTCTAGAGCGATGTATTTGTCGCTATCGGCGTCACACTCGTCAAAGAAGCGGGTGGTGCAATGCTCCATGGGAATGAGGGGAGCGCGCAGAGGGGAGATCTCTGTGTGGGTCAGGTATCTGTTGGTGTATGGACACAAGCACATTAGGCTGGAATAGGTATAGCAAGTATCAAACGTATTTTTATTTAAAGATCTCTAATAAAAGCAACAAGATGTGCCTCTAGTTTTCTTGGGGATATGAAGAAATAGTGAATAAAGAAATAATAAATAAAGCACAAGCAAGCAAACAATAAAGTTAAAATGTGACAAGCAGACAACAGCAATTTCTAGTTTTGACCGATGTAGTTGTCAGTCCATATATTTTCATCCAACCCTGCAGATAGGGGGTTGCTGGTGCAGTTGACAAACGTTGGGAGACGGTGGAGGCAGAACACATGTACCCTGGAGTTCACCCGCTGCCATAGCAACGCCTTTATTAGTTTTTCCCATCAAATGGAACCTCTGTCGGAATATATATATCCAAAGTACGTCCTCATTCTTTCCATCCTTAAATATCTTGTGCTTCTCATTTCCTCATACGTACCCGTCTGCGGGGTGCTGGTCGAGCTGGCCGAACTGCCAGTGGACAGGGAAGATGTACATGTTGTAGTTCTTCTGGAAGTCATGGGCCAGCAGGTCCAGGGAGTGTTCGCCAGCCTGCAGCCGCTTCTCGTTCTCGTAGATCTTCTTCACCTGAGAGACGGAACAATCCAGGAGATCAAAAAAAAAAACAACCTTGGCTTGTTGCACGGTTTACGTGTGTTGAGTATTTATTGAAGAAAATCTGTAAAATGTTTATGCTAGCAATCCGCCTAGTGAGAAAATAATAAATAAATAAGGCTTTGTTTTTGCTTTTTCTGAGACAGGATGTCGTCGTTTACCAGCGCGCCAATGAAGGCGGTGCTACTGACAGACTGCGGCAAATATGAATTACGTTAGCAGCTCTGAAATCAGGTTAACCTTGACTATACCCGCTAATACACACACTGATCAACCATAACATTACAACTGGTCACTGACTCATGTGGATAGACAATAAAGCCCAAACCTTAAGGGAAGTTTCAACCAATGACAACATCCCATTTTACCATTATCCATGTCACCATAAAGGAGCATGAGAAATTTCCAGCTGCCGCCTGGAGTCCACTCCACCTGAGATCTTTAGAACGGTGAACCACCGTTGTCTCATTATCTCCAGGATAATCATGCATTAGGCGAGTCGGGAGCTCCTATCAGTCCAAAGATACACCAAAACATCAATCGTCTTTCTGATATGACGGACTACCGCGAAATCGATCAGTTATTATGGGACACGCGCGCACACAAGTCAGTCAACAAGAATGACATGACCTGGATGAATAAGAATCTACATATAGGCTAACTGTTTACAGAACTTGTGTTCAACCAGTTTGCCTGCATTCGGGCTGCTTTTATTTCTTTTTTCTCTCACTGCCTGCAGAGTCTGAACATGGGCCCTCACGCCGTGTTCCCTGAAAAGTACCACACTGACTACTCACCCTGAGCTTCTGTTTCTCGGTCAACAGGTTGTTGTCCTGGTCGCGCTCGTACAGAGTCACCAGAACGTTCTTCAGCCAGTCCCGCATACGCAGAGGGAACTCGCTCAGCTCAGCATCCAGGCAGGGCTCAATGACTGGAAGCACAAATAAAACACTGTCGGTGTGAAAACTTAGATTTATCAATCTGTTCCTACTAATTGGGTAATTGGCGGTAATTTCAAAATGTTGCCAAAGTGGGAAAAAAAAACCTCATGAATCCTCATCTTTATTCCTATCCACACCTAAATGTAATGAGATCTTTCCTGATTAACTCATCTATGAAGTGCTGTTGAAATCCATCAGGTAGTTCTGCTGACAAACCATCCAACCAATGGACACATGTGAAAACAACCTTCCTGGTGGAGGAAATACTGAATGGCAACAAGTGAGTTGGGAGGGTCTAGGTCTTGAGCCAGTTTTATGAATTGATGCCACAGGAGGATACTGTATTCCACAAGTTAAAGGAAGTTCAAACCGATACTAACCCATACAGAAAGGTCAATTTCTTTTAACGTATATTTAAAAAAAAAACAATCACTTGCAAAATGGTCCATTTCTCTTATGATGTTATTGCATATAAAATTTTGGATCCCGTGAAATATTCATGTAGCATGATTTGATTAATTCTGATCCAGATGTGGAATAGACAGTCATTCATGTTCATTCATATGCAAAAAAACGTCAAGACAAGAAATGTTCTCCTTCACATGTGCCCTTATTTTCTTTATGCTATATACATTACACAGCTAACCGGCTAAATACGCTGACGCAGCCTGTTTAAACTTGTATGATATAACCTATGTCTTTGAATTTTTTTTTTTATACCAAAGGCTCTCTCATTCTTTACGTATCACTTTGAGGGTTTCTCACACTTTTAGTGGAAACCTGAGGCTCTTTTCTCTCTGAAAAGACCTCATTCATGGAAATATTCAGGGAGGCTCAGAAAACACAGACAGTTTAGTGTGAACATGCCATTTTGGACACAGTAATAAGGGTGGAGTGGAAAAAGTTATTAGACCTATAAGAGTTCCATGACATATTAAGGTGCAATCATTAGCAGCAAAAAGCCATATACCTCAAAATCATGACCTTCTTCCTGTCTCATTCTTCTGTAGGCCTACTACACCCTGATCTCCATTTGAACCCATCGGCCCTGACTCACAACCTTACAGTGTGTGCGGATGGGTGTGTGTCAGTTTGAACAGTGGAAGAAATGGAAGCTGCATGACTGGACAGATCCTTTGAAAGCCTGCAGCAACGCAGCGGCCCGGGATCTTCGTCAGTCAGTGCTAAACGTACAAAGTGAGAGAGTTCAGCTCCTGATGAGCTCAGAACAAAATAAAGAGAGAGATAGACCGTTTTGTCTTAACTGGGAAGCATTAGTGGAGTGGTGGGATCTATTAATTCCTGTTCAAAGTATTCTGAACAAATTATGCGCAACTGCCAGGTGTAAAAGTGCTGACATTAAATTAAGAAACACTGGCCTCTAAATTCAGGGGGCTTATATTTTATCTGAATCATTTGAAACGAGCCTGAAATGCTCCTCGCCTCAGGGGCATTTCTACGAGGAAAGTACAAGTTATTTAAGTTGTGCTGTTGTGTTAATTCCAATTGTTATTAGAATAAATAAATAAATAAATAAGAAAAAAATAAAACGCTTAAAAATTCCCCAAAGTATAAGATGTCACTTCTGCAGTACGTGGGAGAATTTTATATATGTTGGTATGATTAAAAAAGCAGTTTTTGAGTTAAACCATCATTAACTAAGATATACCTAATTACTTCAGTTGTTGGTTAATGTGTTTTAAAATAATATTTATGCCCTACAAAACCAAAGCGCTGCATTTCCAAAATTCCAAACTGAAAGAAAAGATTTAGTTATTTTTTACCCAAACTGTTACATCCAAATCATATATAATTAAAGGTGGCAATAAAACAAGTTACGGCACTATGCTTAAATATTGCAGATACTACTTTGACTTTGTAAAGCAGATTTGAGAACATCTCTGGAAAAATGCAACTGAGCAGAGAAAATAAGCCAAAGGCACCGTGAGAAGATGGTGATCTTCTCACGGTCCCAAAAAACTCTTGAACTGTTCTGAGTCATATTCTGGAAAACAAAGGGCGAAAGACAGATAGAAGGCCAGGCGGAATACCTTCCTGTATCCTCCTCTTCTTCATTCGTGGGGGGGGGGGTAAAAATCATGGGAAAGGTATTTTCCCCTCAGCAGAGAGACAATGGTTTCCACAGTGGAGGCCAGAAACATGTTTACTGGATGATGCATCAAAGTAAACAAGAACGCCAAGGACAAGAATTCAGCGAGGCGGTTAGAACATCTGGTGAGTTCTGAAATATGCCTTTTACTTGATACCATCAACAAGCTATTTGATTATTCATTGGTGTGCATAACTAACTTTAGTGACGAAAGTGAAGCCATGGTGACATTTCCACGAGTAAAGGAAAAATTTATGTTCAAAAACACCGTTACCTCCAGCGGATCTGGAGCCACACCGACATTCCTTCAATAAAACAGCTGAATGTTTCTAAATGTTGTACTTTATCCAAATCTGCCTTGTCTCAGCGGGTAGCTCTGTGTTTCAGGCCCAATTTCCAAATATGAACCCACAGGTGTAAGGCGAACAGCTAACAGCTTAAAAATAAATCAACCCTTTAAAATAAATACAGGCTCCAGCAGATCTGTATTATTATCTGGAATCACACTCAAAGGCATGGACTACATAAATACATCTGACTTTTTACCTCATGATTTCTGGATTATTTCCTGATAAATTAGAGAAAACGTATGCAACGTCATATTCCGCAATGTTGAGAAAAAGATCATCTCTATATGGATCTACAACATCTGTCTGCTAATATTCGATTGGTTCCCTTTCATAATTCGGGAGAATGTAAAAAAAAAGAAAGAAAAAGAAAAAGACCCATAAAGAGAAACAGTTTGATAGATTTTTGGATTTAGTTTCTCAGGGTGCAAATAAATGCTTTTGAAGTTTGGAAATGTTAGAATCCAGGTGTTTGAACTCACATTTACAGGGTCCAACGTAGTCAAGGTGCAGTTTGTGGCCCTTCTTGGTTCCCTCCAGGGCGCACTTGGTGGCGAAGAAGTGGCAGGAGGTGTCGAAGGTCTTGTTGTCGGTGCCACAGACCTGTGAGGACAATAGATGAGTTTCACAGCCGTGGGCTTCTCGCTGGTTTTGTTTACAGGACATTGATATTCATTTTGGATTGCTGTTTCTTGTATTACGTAGTTTCAGGCTTTATTTTCAACTGTCGATTTAATTCAGTCACTGATATCCTACCTTGAGTGTGTAGGTTGTTTTCTTTTGTGTTCGCTGTGTGATATTCTGTTTGCTCCCTGATACTGATGTATTTAATACACTACCCTCTTTATTTACCCGCTTTAGTCATGCAAACATCACCAGGAGATCATTTAAAATATTCTTCTGTTACTCAATCGAGTTATCAGAGTGATAATAACATTCATTCCCACCACTTCCCTCTGTCATCGACCATCACTCACGTGAACAGGATTTCTATTAGCTGTTGAAGTCACGGATACAGTATGTCACACACCCACCGCCGCCATATCTGAGCTCACATCATCATGGAGGCTACAATTAGCATCAACGCCCTAATCACATCTGGACGTCTAACATCTGGAGAATCTCAGTGGTGACAGGCTTTTGCATCTTAACGTTATGTGAATTATGTTCTTTTGCACAATTGGAAATATTTCCACTCGCACTAATGATGCAAATAGAGTAAATAACCTCTCATTCACATTTTGCAGTTCATTTTATTCCAGTCATTGTCAAAATCACGTAAAATATATTCATGGCTTTGCGTTGACCTGGACCATGCATCGCCTTCGGTGTGCAAACAGCACCAGTTTGTGTGTGTTGTGATGTTTTCCCTGATGGTTCATTTTCCTCATGATCTCCTGTCCCTCTACTGATGTGTTTGCTTCCTTTTCTGACATAACAGAAAGATTTTCCTGTATTCTTTCCTGTTTTGGAACTGTACATAGCAATATGTGTCGTATGCACTGAACTCTCAACATCTAACAAAACTACTTCAGTTTTTCATTTAAATACATTTTCGGGAATGGACTAATTTCAGAAATTTGTGAAAACAGTACAAATGTCCGTGTGAAGGTATATGATGTGAGTATTATGGGTATATTATATATTTATATATATATATATATCAAACATATACATACAGAAGTGAGCTTGTGGAGCTTTTTTGTCGTGACCAGATATTAAAATGTTGACATTTTATTTGGAGATTTGATTGCATAATATTTTGAAAATACACTTGAAAATAATTTTACTTTCAACAGTATGTATTCATATCGTCCTGGGTCTTTTATCCGAATTATCAGTATCTTTCAGGAGATTTCATTTCAAGAGACAAATGAGATGGATAAGTTCACAGCTGTAGGAAAACTATGAAATGATGCTTTCAAACTCACATGCTCAAACTCTCCCTCAGCAGCGGGGCAGGTGGTGGGGTCCTGGCACACACACATCGGGGTGTTGCCCTCATCAACCTCACACACTTTTCCTTTCTTGCAGTGGTGGTTCAGGCAGGGACCTGTCAAGAACGTCCAGTTACAGAAGCAGAGTTACATTCTGTCTCTTAACCCCTGAAGCCAAGCAGGAACCATGAGCTAATCCAGACACAAATACTTTCCAGTTCTTAAGTGTGGTGAATTTTCACCACAATTTGGTATAAATGAAAATCGCAGACCTCAAACGCTGCCTCTTGAAAAAACAAAAAACAAACACACGTCATGGAACCGTTCGGATATTGAAGTTGGACAGCAAAGCAGAGCATCACCGCCTATTTTCTGTCCTCAAAGGTATATTTTTAATAATGCAGTATTTTTATACCTTACTTAAATATGAACAAAGATTATATTCTTTAATTGGCGTCTAATACATATTTATCCTATAAAATTGCACGTCATTGGGACTAAAAACATCAAATCTACATCAAAGCTGCTTGAAATGACAATAATTGGGATTTGTATTTTGTGCACCATTTTTAGAATGGGAATAACATGGAGAAGCAGTTTGGTGCAGCAGTAATGCTGTTATTGTATATTTAAGGTATCTTTGGTTTTTTCAACTTTAGTTTCTGTCTCTGCATATTGTCAGTATTGGGCCTATATATCCTTGATGAGACCTGGGCTTCTATGTTCTGGCCATGGATACGCCTGTTGAAGAGCGAGTCCTCCTCAGTGGTCCTTACAGGGAACGCCTGTTAGGATCTGATCTACTTCAGTGCATCGTTCCTTAAAGACTCAAAACCAAGTTTGTATCCATGTTGGTGAACTTACTCTCATCAATCGTATCTTCAATGTCAATGGCGTCGTCAAACTCTCCAACCTCCATCTGGACAGGGTTAGCCCCCACCTCGGCCTCCTGGGGGAACAAGAGAGGTTGGGCTCAGATTGTGAGCAGCTCAATGTGCCCCGTTCAGAAAGATTAATCATCATCTAGACTCCAAAGGTAACATTTTAGTAGGAGAGAAGTGGTTAACAGTTGCCTCCTTTTAGGAACTTTGGGAGTTACGTGACTGCGGTTCTATTATGGCGAGATATCCACTGAAACCAAACCGCTTAAATATCATTGGGTGAAATCGAAACATCCCCACTAAAGAAGGTTCCTCCCTGGAAAAAAAAAAAAAAAAAAAGAGTCTGGGAAGACCACAATATGCACAAATTATAAGCAGCTGGGTCCACATGAAAAACGTAATGGCTTCCTGACCAGCCAGCTAAAATTAACAGCTGCGGGATCTCCGGTCTCGATGGACTTCTACAGCAGGAATTGTTTGAATTTGGACTCGGATGTTTTGGTAAATTCATGTTACACGTTTAAAAGACAGTCTATCCTTTTATACAAGCGCTTTTCAATAAAAGACTCTGTCTCTCCTTTAAAGGCCAGATCATGGAAGGGTTCCTGATTTAATTTCATTTCTGTTTGTTGAAAAGAGTTAGCAGTGGCCTCAGAGGTCTGGATGGAATTTACTCAACAGATGGGTTGGATTGTGGTCAGTTTAACTTCAGGGATTTCCACATCAGCTGCCAAACAGAACATCTCTCCTAGCGATAGCAATGCTTTACTTTACCTTAAATGGTCATCATATAAGTTAAGTCTGTTTGTTTCGGGTTGTGATGTGTATTTCAACATGTGTATTTATATATATATAATATGTATATTATATTTCACATCCTGCCTTTATCTCTTCACACTGTTGTTATTCCAACAGTTCCACCAGTAGAATTTATACTCCATCTGCCTGTCATGGATCCATTTTTTCTCGGGCTCAGTAATTTGGATAATCACACACATGATTTCCTCACTATCATGTTTGCAAATATCTGTAAACTTTGGCTGCAGTGCTGGAACTGCAAAGCACCATTACAGATCACATCATTTCTCTGAGCAGATGTTTGGCCCAGATGCCAAACACTTGCTGCTGGGAAAAAAACGCCAAATCTGAAACACCGATATTAATAAAAAAGAGATTGTGTCATTGAAGTACTATAACTGTGGAGACACTGACAACAACAAAATCTAATGTTTGTTAGAGTTTATTAGGTCTAATCTAACAAACTCAGGCTGTCAGACAATCAGAGCGGACGTTAACAAGCAGATCCTCAACCACTGAACCCTCTTCCAGCATAACACTGGGATTTAAAGCAGATTGACTGGCAAAGTAGGAACCTCAGATTTGTTTTCATATTGATTAACCAATCATTACTTGCCGGTGGACAGGTAGAAATGTTTTCATGTGTTTAAAAAGGAATAATCGCCCGTTTTATCAATCTGTAGCAAGCAGCATTGAAAGATAACTAGGTCTGAATATGAGCATAGCATAGCATTTTCTTGGCTTGGATTGATTAAGTGTTCCTTGTTCATGGGATCTTCCCCACAATTTAACTATGCTCACTGAATAAAACAGCAAAAATTAAGAAAACAGCAATAAAAACACTGAATAAACCTGTAAAATACAGAAATAGCAATGAAAACAATGAATAAACCAATTTAACAACCGCTTTTGATCAGACTCAGATGCTCAGGCATCAGGTTACAAAAAGGTGGAGAGTTTTAACTTTTAGAATAATGTCTATCAGTTTAGGATCGTCATTATTTATATTGAATAATGGGTTTGTAAAGTTTCAATTTGTGCATGAACGTAGCTTTATTACTCTGTTAGACTTCAAACAGACATCCACAGAGGCACCAGTTACTGTTTTACGAGGACAGAGATTTTAGGGTGCTTCTGATCGTTCAAGTTTCTGGGCCAATTTTTATTCTTCTTGGTGGGGCTTTCTGCTGTGTTTAGGCGGGATGGGGAATTATTTTTGGTATAGCAGTCTGATTCTGGCTTTAGGTTATTCTGAGTCCTTTGAATTGAATATACCTGAATATAAACAGGAAGAACATCTGGGCTTACCTCAACAACTGGCTCCTCTATTACCAGCTGTTCCACGATGGCCTCCTCTTCCTCAGTCTGGAACACACACACACACACAAACACACACGTTAAACCACTGTAACTCTTCACAAGAACACTCAGGGAAACACTTCAGTACTGGAGGTCATGCTCAGATGATAATCTCACTCACTCACACACACACAGGCACACAAACACACACATACAGACACACACACACAACTTACAGGAGCAGCCAAGGCGTTGCCAGCCAGGCACATGACGAAGAAAATGCACACCCTCATCTTCAAAGTCTGTGGAGACATAACAGCGACAGATCAGTCAAGAACTTTAAAGTACAACTAGGATTAAAGGAACAGGGTCAGCGCCTCGGACGAGAGGCTGCTACATGGCATAGGCTCCAGCCCCCAATGTGCAGGACATGTGTGTCTACAAAACAGCTTTGAAGTGAAACAACGTAGCTACTTGTTCCTAAAATAACTGAAGAGAACGGAGACTAGCAACATTTGTTGATAATTATCCTTAAACGCTGAATTAGCCAATGATTGTACTTCGTTCAGCTTCTTAAGTGGGAATATACATTTTTAGCTACGTCAGAACCTTCATTTTAGAAACAATAAAGCCCAAATCCTTTAATAAGTGACTGAACATCACTTTGCCACCGCACACAAAAGTAGCATTTGAAGGAAACTTACTTTACAAAGTGGACATGTATTAATAACTTAAGCCAATTTAGCATTTGTTTGCAACTAATATAACACATTTAGCAAGCCAGCCAAGTTAGCATATGCTACCTGGAAAGTGCATCACTACTTTATCTTGTTTAACGTGGGTTAGGCTACAGTTAGGGCTAATGGTAACCTTTCCGCTAACTCGTTAGCGTAGAGGTTACAGTGAAGTTTTTCATAAAGGCTGTAAATAACATCTTTCCAAATCTTGTCAAGTTTCTTGTCTCGAGCCTAAATTAACGTAGGCGTGAGATGTATGGAGTTCATTTATCTTTGTTTGTTTTTTAACTAACCCCCATCCTCTTCAGTTGTTCGGAAGAATTGCGCAATACTGTTTAATTGAGAAGCTCCATCCATCTTTGTGGGCTAAGAAACTTCAGCCGAGATAAACCTGAGGGCGAGAATGTGTTTGCAGAATATCAATGTTTTGATGAACTGTTCCTTTAATGAAAGAGAATCCCTGCAGCCGGTCTGAGTAAACCAAAAAGCATCTGGTCACAGCGTGTAGAAAACTCTGTCGACAGACTCGTGGAAACTTTCCAGTTCTCGGAGTCTGCTGTGTTTAACGGTAGCTTCAAATTGTGTCTGAACAGCATTTCTAGCAGCTGGAAGAGATTATCTTCCATTCTTGAGTGAGCATAGGAAAAACTTTGGACTCCAGAAACATGACTAACAGGCTGGGTCAACTTATTTTTCCACCATTTGGATGGAAACAGGCGTGTAAACAGCTCCTGTATTTATGTACACTCTCCATCTGCAATATGTTTCCAGGTCCTGAGGCGGCGTATGTTAACCCATCATAATTAGACCAGGCCTCTGGTGGCCAAAATACATTTACTAAACACATATTTTTGAATTCGTAAACACATCTGAGTGGACGCCATCTCTGTATTACCTGATGCTATGAGCTGATTTTTATAGAATCACTCAGGCTTTTTGCACCTTTTTTCTACACTGTTATCTGCACATTTAACCACATTTTTCATAGAATCACAGCAAGAGTAGAGTAGAGTAGAAGAAAATGAATAATAATAAACCCCACCTCTATGTTATCTAGATCCAACTATATCTTTTTAACTTGAATGTGCTTAGTAATCTTAGTGTTTAGTCAAATTAGAGTCACTAATTCATCTATATTACATGCTCTTGGACTTTGGGAGGAGGCACCTGGGGGTGACCGTACAAACTGCAAACTCGGTGACTGCACATTTGCAGAAAGGACACTCTGTAAAGTTACTGTTACTAATTACTTTTAATTGAGTGAAATTAACTCCAACAGATATAGCCTAAACAGATAAGTTGAATTTAATAACACATTAAACACTTTCTAAATAAACCAGATTAAATAGTGCATACATACCGACCAAAGGTTGGAACTGTGCTCTGTGGTATCTGGGAATTCTTAATATTTATATTTTTAATTTCCCTGGCAACAACTAAGAGACTCAGTCAGGGAGACTGCGACTAAATGCGCAGGTAATTGCACGTTTAGTCGCAATTACCTGCTTCAAGTTCTGGGGCGTTACCCATCACGGTGACAAACCTTCTCTGTTAGCTTATCATCTTCTTCGTCTTTTTCATACAATTGATTCAATTAATCTAGCTCTTTCATTCTGTGGTCTCTCCACTTCCCCATCTCCAACCAACGGTCTCAGCAGAGTCATCAGCCACCACCGCCAGTATCCAAACTCCATGGGCGGATTCACCTTGCTGTTGCTCACGGCAGATACCCTTAAATTGCAATCTGAAGGCCTGCAGAATCTGAATGAGAAAGACTTTCTGACAGACTACTTATCATGTATAATCTGTTCTAAAAACCTTTGCCTTCATTTCATTCAGATCTGATCTGTGGCTGCTGTTAATCCCAGCGATTCCACTATCTGTCTGTTTCCTCCTCTCCAATTTTATTGTCTGGGGACATAAAAGGCTCTGTTGATCCTGCTACTCTTCCTTCATCACGTCTCGTCTGGGGGACTAAATAAGGGCTTCTTTGTTCGGTAATAGAGCGTGACGCTGCTTGGTGTTCGTCCCTCTTCACCTACATGATGTGAGCCGCTTCAACCAGACATCCAGAAACGATCTGTATCCTCCACTATCTGCAGAAGTATGGTCTTTAGGGGTTAGTGTCTCGGGAGCGGGACAGTACAGTTTGTTCATTCTGTTTATGTTGTTTTTTGGCATGAAGAACTGGGATTTATCTTATCAGACACTACCTCCTGTTTCTGTTGAGTTTTTACCCTGCTGGGAATGAAATTCCTCATGAAGTGAGCTCACACGATTGGTACAATATACTCAGCACTGCAGGGGATCAGTGGGGTGTAATAAGATTTACAAATTGTTGGAATTCCTTCACCTCAGAAGAAGTTTCAGCAGGTTTAAACCACTCATATACCAGAAAAACTAAATGTGCTAATCCACTCTGGAAGACTAATCTCTAGACGACACACCAGATGGAATGCCTTAGCTTTCAAAAGCTTGAGGGAAACTGAACCAAATACTTTCAAGGTGGAAGAAGACTTTGTGTGGCATCTTAAAGAATTCAAAAAGGGGCCTTGACGAGAATAGGGCGACATGTTTTGACAGGTGCAGTGAAAAGAAGATAAGATAAGACAAGATAAACATTTATTAGTCCCACAACGGGGAAATTGCAGGGTTACAGCAGCAAGAGCATGTTACAGAATAACATTATGTACAATTAAGAATGTGCAGTAGAAATGTGGACATGTTGAGTAGAAAAGAAGAAAGCGGACATGATGGCATGTTGGCAGAGGGTTTGACAAACCTTAAAGCGACACATTTTGTCATTTGAACAACAAAAGATTGCAGTGTTCACCTGAAGGAACATTTTTCGCTCAATGTCAGGCTTTTTTAAATGTGATGAAAGTAAATCAAAATGATACGAGACGTTCGATGACATTACAGACGTTTAGGCATCTGAATTGCAAACTATGTTTGAGATATATATTCAGATGGACGCTATTATGGACGCAGCAAACTAAATTGTTGTAAAGGTTTTTCTGCTAGAAAAAGGGGACGGTCTTGCTGCGTAAAGTGAAGGAATTAAAGTATCTTGAGGACTTTTTCATGAGTGACAGGGAAATGATGTATGAGATGGGCCAGCATTTGGTAAGGAACCGAACGGCAGTGTAGAGGATTTTAAGTCTAAAAGTGAATCTGGTAGACATTTATCACTGGATCTTCTTTCTAACTGATGGTCATGAACTCTGAGTGGTTGTTGGATTACAGATCCATGATTACAGATACAAGCACCTGAAGGAGTCTTCCTCCTTGAGTTGGCTATGGCTCAGCCTTAGAGATGTGAGGAGCACGGACATCCAAAGTTAGATTGCCTTCTGGGCCCGTCCCTTTGGATAATTTCCAAGCGACTGGAAGGAGACCCCGATCTGTAACCAGAGCTTGCTGGGGGGATCTCATCTAGCTTAGGAAGGGCTTGTGTGCTTCAGGAGGAACTGGAAAGGGTTGCTGGGGAGAGGGACATCTGGAATACCCTTATGAGCCTACCAGTATACAGGACACCATAACCCACCTGCAGAAAGGCAGAGGAAGATGCTGTGGAACCTTTGTCCAACTGTGGCTCAAGGCCCAACCACTGGTCTTCAGGGATGGATGTAATGAATGAAATCCTTTCACAAGGGTGTACTATCTAGTATGGTAAATTATTATAAAAGAAGATTTTTCTTCTCCAACATCCGATAATAGTTCTGGAGAAGACATCTTAAAATCAACATGATTATTTCTACATTGTTTGGTTCCACCTGTCAGGGGAAAATCTTAATTTCTTCATGCAGAGGCGAGGCAGGATTTCTACAATAGGGACCTGTTCCTGAAGGTCTAGACATATGAAGTCATGAGTAGGCTTGGAAAAATACAGAAAGTCCACAAGAAAGCTCTTCTGTAGTTTTAAAAGAGTGATCTCAAAGAGGGGAGACTTAAAAACTGGTCTCATCACCAAAAAAGTGTGGGGTCAGTATTTGATTTGGAGGGACATGGTGTTCTTGTGATGTGTTCACTCCGTCGTAGGAAACACGAGGCTGACGTAACAGCAAAATAAATTATTTTGTTTGGAGCGCTGCTCTCATAATCAAACAGAGACAAGGCTAAAAGGGAAACTTCAGGCTCATGAAGAGGCCCTTTTTCTCCGCAAACGTATTTCATTTGGGAGGTTATTTAGGTAGGCAAGTGCAAACTTGCTATGGAGGAAAACAACCTGTACTCTCTCTCTAACATCCCTTCTTTTCTGCTCCTGTCTTGCTGTAACTAGAACAGATTAAAAGGAATTATTTCTGATCCTCATGACATAACAGGCAGATTCAGCAGCCTGTAAAAACAGCCTGCAGCCGCCTGTCGCCCAGAAAACATTGCAGACAGTCCTGGCAAGCAAAGATACGAATATCTTTGCAAGCCCTACGAAGGAAAGCTATTTCCTCTTCCTGAATGTAACTCTTATCACACGATGGAAGAGTTATTGAAATACTAATAATGAAATGTGTATGTAAAGCTCAGAGATATATGGGAAAGAAGAACAATTCTCAATCCACACAATTTCCATGTTATTATTGAAGCTGGAGTTCTAAAAAGGGGAAAAAAAGGAAAGATTTTGGTATTTTTCAGAAATGTATGTCCTGGAATAATTGGAAGTTGATGGGTGAAGTTTTTTTCCCATAGTGTTGTTCTGTTCCAGCTGGGTCATTGTCTCTCAATCAAGAAGCCGGCTTTATAAAACAAGATGTGTCAAAGTTGAGTCTTATCAGCTTCTTCCTTACTTCCAGAAGAAGAAATGCAGTAGAATTCTCTTTACTGTTACTCTCTAGAATAAAGTCTCTCTAAACTGGAGCATGATCTTAGTCCATTTTTGATATGACCATGTAACTCGTTTTAGGGTCAGACAAAATGTCTTCTTCATCAGGCGTTGATTGTCATGCAGTGTATAAGATATGTCATCCTAGCCTGATCAACCTAAGAAGATAATGATTGTAAATCTTATAGGACTCAGTTGTGAGGGTACTCTTTTGTCTTAGCAGTATGAAACCAAATTAAAAACGTAAAACCCATAATTTCTTGATGCTAACCACAGTCGTTGTGGCTGATTGTTGTTTCTAGTGTTAGAAAGGCTTTATAGCAGGAAGGCCTCGCCCTCAACATCAAAGGGTAATTGGTATTGTAAATGTAAATTGTCATTCAATCTGTATATTTCATAGTATTAGCATGACATCGAGGATATTCTCCCCATGTTTGCGTCGGTTCTATCCGGGTATTCCAGCTTCCAACTGCAGTTAAAAAAAACCATGAATTGGTGACTCCAAATTGCCTGTAGGTGTGAATTTGAGTGTGAATAGTAGTCTGTCTCTATGTGTTGGCCCTGTGATCAACCAGAGTGTACACTAGAAGAGTTACTGGGATACCCCCCCACCCCCCAATGAATGAATAATATTAGCTTTTCTACAAGTTCTCAGTGGTGTATTCAAAAACAAAAGCAAATTTTCGCACTTTGATTTAATACAAAACATCTGCACAAAAAGAATTTGAAATTTGCATGAAACTGTGTCATCATGTGACGCCTTTGCTTCTTTGCTTCTTTGCTTTTCCACTCTTCCCATGTCTGGATATCAGTAGAACATTGGAGGACAAGCTTTTCGTAGGTGTATGCAACCCCCAGAGCTGTCCAACACAAATGGTAGTTTCTGAAAAAAATGTGTCTTTTACTTAATCCAAGCTTTCGGCTCTTCTCTAATCCTGCAGCGGTTCTGAATTATTTGCTGGCTACCAAATAAGAGACCAGAGAAAAGGTATGTCCCATTTTTCAGCCATCTTTTTGTGTTGGAAAAATACGAACTAGTGTTAAGGAGACGTAGGGAGTGACTTTTTAAGGTAAACCATATAGTCTTTCTGGTCTGATGGATGAAAACAGGTTCGTCAGTGAGCTTTTAGGAAAAGCTGTCATAATTATGTAATTATTAAGTAATTATTATACTTATCATCATGTTTTGTAATCATGAAGCTTGGCAACAAGACTAACTGGGTAAGACCACGTGGCACTGACGCAGCACAGCCTGAAACACCGGACGATTTGGAATAGAAAAACTGATATGCCACAAAAATGCATCTCTTGTTATGTATTTATTATTAATATTTTCTGTAATTTCTGTTAAAATTCTGCTTTTATCAGACTACAAACTTGGTTTTATTCAAAGTGTGTTGTTTTTCTCTCCCTAAATTCTCCTCAACTGGTAATATGACACCTGAAAAACCCCCCCCTTGAGAGTGTGGTGGGGGAACACCTGTTCGAGTTACCTGGACAATGCGTTGTTTCAGAGAGACCGGCAGTCATCCCTCTCACTCAGCCAAGCATAAAGAGCACAAAGAAGACGAAAAGTGAGGATATATGTTACCCAAGTTTCTTGTCTCCTGACCTCTGTCTCCCTTCAACCAGCACAGACACTCAGTTTCTGCCAGTTTCTACAGTTTGAGGCCGTTTCCAGGATATTGTCCTCATAAAAAAGCCAAATACGAGATTACAGCACTGTTTTGTTCCTCAGCCAGCAGACAGGTCTACCAGTGAAGGAAATGGGGCTCTTCTCTCTCTTTCACTTGACTTTACTTTTATCTCTGTTCTCTTTCCTTTGTGGCATTTTTAATGACCGTTGTTACTGCTCATTTAATCCAGCATTTATGCATCTCGATGTTTCTTTCATCAGACCTCCTCTGCCGCTCTGGAAAGATACAACCCATGTTTATAGATGTCAGATCAGTCAATGTCTCCGTGGTGAAAATCTCTTCTCTTCTACACTGATCCGTCTCAGTCCTCTTGTTGTATTTAATGAGGCGTTTGGAGTTTTCCTGACATATTTGAAGTGGCAGGAGAAGATTTCTCTTAAACAGATGCCAACAGTTTTCCATTTGTGTTTGTGGTGACAGACAGTGATATTTTACACTCTGTCAGCGTGGTGACAGAGGTTTTGAAAGAGCTGGTTTGACTCACAGGTTGTTTGTTTTTTATTTTATTTCTGGAACAGAAGTTAATACAGAGGGTTTTTTTGCACTGTTCCAGCTCTTTTGAAGGGATGTTTTTCAACTTCAAGCTAAATGGGATAAAGTTAAGTTAAGCCCACAGTTATCCACAGCATCCTCTCGACATGAAGCGCAACATGAAACTGATACAAAATTAAAGGTTTCAGCAACACTGCTACATGTGAAACACATACATGTAAAATATCCTTGGTTTGCAGAAATATACAATGCCAATTTTTTTCTGTCTGCAACATAAAGAGAGTTTTACACGGTCCTATGAAAAACTAACTGATTTAGAGTTGATTTCTAGAAAAGTTTGGCACAGCAAACGCACTGACTGACCCCTAGTTATTTAATGTTCAACCAAACTCACACCAGACTTGCCACCTCAACCATTAAGCGGGAGTCACTTTGTCTCTTTCACAGCTCGTAAAAAGCCTTGGCAGGTGTGACCAACACAGAAAACAAGCTCCTCTTTTTCTAATCAAAATGTATAAATATTTGTCTTTTAAGTTTGGAACAGGAAGGATCTGTATCACAAACATGAGAACTGTAAACTAACTCTGACTCCCAGTGGGTGTCAGAGCAGCTCATCTCCATGTTATTGGATGAGTTTAAGGTAAAAAAAAAAATGTTTGCAAAAAGAGTGGGAGAACAAATTCTTTCTGCAGCTGACAGATATGCCTCCCTAAAAAAAATAAAATAAAAAACAATCCAATAATTACCGGAAATATGCAAAAGCTTCTGCCTTTCTCTGCCAATCCCTATCCCTGTGGATCAGTGACATCCCATCATTTGAAGGCATGTGAACTAACAAACAGAGCGTTTTAAACAGCTGCTAACTGATCGCCATGGTAACCCGCATTCCTTTACATGAGAGTAATCAGGGAGGGGGGAGTAACAGAGGGATGAAGGGAGGGAGAGATATTTGTCAAAGAAACACTCCCATAGCACTTTGTTGGAATCCTATCCACTTCTCCGCCTCCTCTCTCCTCTCTCCTCTCTCCTCTCTCCTCTCCCCTCTCTTTCTGCTTTCTTTCACATGGGTCCACCCTTCACCAACCCATACCAAACTGTAGATTATGTTAACAGGCAGCAGCAGCTCCCTGAAAACTCTTAAAGAGAAGGATTTTTGTTTGGATAAGACCAAATAAAGAACAATTGTGTACATCCCCTCTCCTCCCCAGGCTCCAAACCCCCCCTTCCTCATAGGCCTGTTGCCCATGTGGCACACAATACCACCACGAGTAATGGATCATAATCACAGCCTGTTCACCTGCAGGGTGTTCTCTTTTTTCCCAGTCGTAACACAGGAGATTCTTCCTGGGATTTGAGAGCACAGTAGCTGACTAGTACAGCAGATTTCAGTCATGGAGGAAGGTTGAAGGAGGCGTTTGCAGGTGATCAAGGCCACAGGATTGAGTGTTTGTTATATTTAAACTTTTATATCAAATAAAAAAAGTATGTTCTTGGATCAGACTGGCAAAAAATAAAGTCAACATTGAGACAGCTTTTCACAGTACGTTCAGTAGTAACTGAAATAAAGAGATGCCAGGAGTTTATTCGTCATGACTGTAAATAGTATTTTGGACTTTCCTAGCAGAATTTGTGGTCATAGAAGTCAATTTTTAAACAATGCACTCCGACTTTTCCAACTGTATTTGAGTTGAGCATGTTCAAAGAGAGATGCTGGGACTTTTCCAGCCCTGTTTGTAGCAATGAAGCTCTTTTTATTAAGCTAAAACACAATCTTTTACTCACCCAATGAAAATGAAATGATTTCCTAAACCTAAGTAGAACTTAACAACAACTTTGTCCCAACATTAATCTGAATAAAGATGGAGAACACTTTTGAAACATAAAAATATATAGTATAATATGGTTTCCAGAAATACACAAGAGTGAAAAGCAGAATTTGGCTCAATATCCTGCAAACTTTGTTCTCTTAACCAATAAAAAGACACATTTCCTTCATCTTCAGACAGTTAAACGATAGTGATCAGCGTCACAGGATATTGATGTTGTGCAGACTGAGAGAGCTTACCTTCAGCTTTGCAGAGCAGGGACCAGAGAGAGAAGTCGACAGTATGAGGGGCCCGGGACGTTCTGGCAGCCCTAACTGTTCACACAGAAGACATTTCCAGTGGGACGTCCTGGTTAGGAAGGATACCCCACCCCCTCCCCTCACCCAAAACCTCCCCCGACTCTCTCCCTCCCTTCTACAGCTCTTGAAGGTGGAGTTTAACGTCTCATATCTTAGTCTATACTGGGCCACTGTGTTTCCAGTACTTTCTTCATAGAGGAGAGGATAATTCTGCCAAAAGCATGAAAATATATCATCCTATTTTTAGAATAAGAAGAATCAGGATAAAATAAAAATAACTAAATATAACAATCACCGTGAGCGTCGGAAAATACAGAAAAGTGACACATATTTTGTTTACCTCGTGGGCGGTCTGTATACATTGACCCACTTTTGTACTGAGAGACACACATCTATTTTGGCATATAGACACACAAACTTCCCGCTGCCTGAACACAAAGATTCAGGTCCTAACAACCCTCACCATTACATTTCACCCAAAAACCCCAATTAGAGAACTCAGTCGTTACACCCAAACCTTTCTAGAACTTCAGAGTTAAACAGTTTCATAGCAAGAGCCTAGCATGAGACGAGCAAATTACTCACATCTCTATTTAAATTAATAATCTGTCTTTGTCGCACCAAATATCGATAGCAAGTTCCTGATGCCTCATCGAAAAATATCCGCTTTTTTTGCCTAAACAGGGCAAATTCTCAATATTTCAATTGTCAAAATTTCACGAGTCTGTCGCTTCAGACACGACTAACCTCTTCTACCACTATTGCCTGTTCTTTGTTTAAAAAGGACTTCAGAGAAGGAAAATATGCAACAACAAATATGAACAACCATCAGGCATCGTATCTGTTTCTGCATGCAGGTATTGGTCACAAAAAAAGGATCATCTAGCTTGTACTTTGTACAAAGCAGAGGAAGCCATAAAAAGCCAGAGGGCACTCAGACCCATCTGGATTTGCTAAAGTAGGATTCTTAATAAAATGTGTTGGATCCATGCCCACCTTTACACAAAATTTCATGAAATCTCTTCAAAATTTTAAATAAATAAAAGGGAGTTATCCTGTTTACACACACACACACACACACACCCACACACAGTATCAATCACAGGCTCTCCTTCGGCTCTGGTTGGTGGAGGTAATGACAGGTTTCATAACAGAGGGCTTCCGTTCTGGCGTTCTGTCTGGAGGGCCGTACAGACAGGATCAGTCTTTCATGTGGAGATCCAGCCACCTCCACTCCCCGAACTTTTCTCTGCGCCTTAAGGCCGACAGAAACTTCCTAAATTGGAAATAAAAGCCTATGAGTGGGTGTAAATTAGGGGGAATATAAATGCTCAGAGGGAACATTTCAAAAAGACTGGTCATTGATGACACAACCTGTTATGTTGGGATTCAAAAAATTTGAGAAAGGTTAGAAATGGTATAATGTCTTTTTTTCTTCCTTTTTTTTTTTACATCTATCCAGTATTTGTAAACTTACCCAAACCAAATGTATCATTCCTTTTGTACTTTTCCAATGACATCCTCTGGTCATAAGTCTTTTTTGTAGCCACGCCATGGCACTGCGGTGGGTTAGCTATACCACAGTGCGGTTGCCACGGTGTTTAGTTTAAAGTATGAAAAACTCTTGGTTTGCCATCACATTCGGTTCATGCTCCACTCGGAAGGAAATGCAAGTTTGGCAAAGCTGTCATGTCTTTATTATCCTTGTAGAGCTATTTGGCAAACTCTACCTCACTAAGACACTAAAATGATGGACTTTGTAAACGTTCCCTTATGAAAAAGACGTTTCCTCAAGTGTGCTTATAGTAAACTTTTTAAATCTAAAAATAAGAGAGTACACTTGCAGTATACATTCTATATACTTACCAGAGATACACTTAACACAGTTATACTAAAATATACTTGGTAAGTCGTCTTGTCCAAGTGACGGAAAAGTATAAGACCGGTCCCAACCAGAAGTTTGGCAGGCTGGAGGTTGTAGCGGTTTACATGATGAAGGGTCCTTGAACAAGACCCTTAACCCTAATATCCTTCCTGTCCACTTGACACGTTTCTCCCACTGCCCCCTCATGGATCGGTCAAATGCAAAGAAAATAATTCCATTACGTTCTATGACTCTTTACATGTATGACTAAATATGATTAATAAAATATACATTTTTATTATTTTTTTCACATTTTACTTTCAGTACAAAAGAAAAGTTAGATCTAAAAATTTGCCTGCTGCCCCTGTAGCTTTTGCACCTGACCCCAACGGCCGCCCCTGCAGAGGGTGGGACCCATGGTGTGTGGACCTGCTGCCACCGCGACGGATAGGCGGAAGAAAAATGGATGGATGGATGGAGATCTAAAAATTCTAACCTAAATAAACTTGACTAAATTTCTAACCAGGTCAAACAACCTCTCCTCAAAATGTTCTGCAATTTCATAAATGTATTTTTAAATGATGTCTTCATGTTATCTGTGTACGGTCAGTGTTTTAATTGAATTATGGTTACACTGCTGCCCACTGCTTCTGTTGGTATTTCTCTATTTGACCGCATCCATGAGCTTTCAGAAGATGTGCTCAAACCTACGTACGGAGTGAACATCCCACCTGTACCACAACAATGAGCTAGAGGTTTTTTAAAAACTGTGTGTGTCCTGTCACGTGCTTGCTATTATTTTTTTTTATCGTATTATGCTTTGCTTTGTTATATTATGTTCTGTCACTCACATCCTTCTGGTGTCTCCTGTGTCAGGGATTGTCTAAATGTCTCCAGCTGTGTCTCATTTACCAGACGCCAGAGTCCAGCCCATTCCACCAGGGCCAGTTTGGGATGTTTCCTCATGTTAACCGTCAACCTTTCCAGTGTTCTCTTTTGTGTTCTCATGAGTTAACAAATAGACATCTTGGATTTTGACCCCACCTGAACTTTGCCTTATCACTATACCGGATTTGTTAAGGCTGATTTTGACTTCTGAACCAATCTTTTTTCTGAAAACTTCTTTAATTCTTTTGCCTTCCTCCTGAGTCGTGCATTTGGTTCTATACTGGTTTCAGATCTGACAGTGGGCGTACAGGACGTAAAGCAAAATAAAAAGCAGCATTTATTGATGATTCTGTCTTCTATATTTACATCTTATACAAGTTATATTATGAAAGTATATTATAGTCTAAGGGGGTTCTGCACTGTTATAAGTTTGAAAAATCTCTGTTTTAGTGCCATTGTTGTATTTTAGTTGTTTTTTAATACATAAATCAGATTCCTCATTGAGCCGTGAAGCTGCCATCTGAGGCTGTTACTCAATGAAAACATTGAGTCCTCACAGCAAAGCCTCAGCCTGGGGAACATCGCCCCTCATCATGGCAAACATCCGTGATTCACTTTTCAAACACCTGCCATGCACAGGCAGACAGAAGCAATCAAGCTCCGTATCCATTTCCGATGCTGCTTCACTCAAACGCTGTGATTGGTAGATTGCTGCTGTCTGTTCCCACAGTGAATAACAGACCTGATGTAAAGAACAGCTGGATGCAACGTGGCGTTTTCCATTCTGCCTGGAAGCCGCTGATGAAGAGGAGAGGGGGAAGGGGAGAAGGAGGAGAGGATGGGGGGGGGGCGTTGTTGCACCGTGAGTGTTGCACCGTGAGACTTGTTCTCTTCCTCCCACATCACTTCTCAACTCTTTCAACCCTTCTCCCCTTCCACAGTATGTCTACTGTTTCCTACTTTTATTCTCACCTCAGTCACACCTTTCTCTCCCCTTCTCTCTCATCCACCCTGCCCACACTCCCTCTCTCTCTCTCTTTCTCTCTCTATCTCTCTCTCTCTCTGTGTACGTGGCAGCTGTCTCTCTGCATTTATCCTCAGATGATGTGAAGAGGTGCAATTTCTCAGGTGCTGCTGAAAACGCAGGTTTGAACATGCTGAAATCTAAAACATCTCCCTGATGTGCTTACAGACGGTCAGAGGAGCAACAAACTTCTCTGCCACATGATGCGCTCCAAAAAGTACAGAAAGAAAAATGAAAAAAGTGCTGCTACTTATCTGTTACTGTATAATAAAATTCCAGATATAAGAACTTGAAGAACTGATATAGAAAAGGATGCTACTGCTGGCAGCTATGACTTCTTGAAATAAACATGATGGTGACGGTGGCTGTACTCCAAGTTCTTTGCTGAATGCAATGGAAGTGGGTCGGACGGCCTTTTATATAAGTTTAGGATTGTGGAGTTATGCTTGGGACCACTTTTCTTCTGGATTATCCAATGACGGCCAAGCTTTTGCTTCTTCACATATGGCGAGATGATTTTTTCCAGGATATCCTTATACTTGAAGGAATTCATCTCACCCTCTGCACGTTGTAGGTTTCCTGTGTCTCGGGACACAAAGTAGCCCAGAACCTTACCACCAGACTTCACTCAGGGAAGTCTGTTCTTTTCAGTATATGCTTCCTTCTTTCTTCTCCAAGCATACCGGAGGTCACATTTTGTTTCATACAGAATAAAATCCTAAAATGTTTTTGGTTTGGTTTGAGTGCACTTGAGCAAGTTCTCTTTAGTCCGCCGTGTTTGTACATCCAGGAGGCCTTAGCAGACATTTTTCTGTATCTTAAATGCCAAAATTAGCCTGTAAAGGTTTTAGAAACACCTCACATAAAAATGTGTGCTCCTATTATTATTTTTCTGTATCTTAAATGCCAAAATTAGCCTGTAAAGGTTTTAGAAACACCTCACATAAAAATGTGTGCTCCTATTAAGGATGCTAGTTAGTACCCAATAAGATTATTAACATTATTTTGAGAAAAACCTCTGTAACCACTGTTGTATTGAGCTATTTAAACTGAGTGATGTAGTTTCCCCAAAATCCTGATAAATCGTGCATTTAGCCGATATCCCAATAAAATGATTGGTGTTACTTAACAAATATTGAACAAAATTCTTTCCTGTTGTGTCTGCATTTCATTTATTTTATGTATGTTTCATCTGACTGCAAGATAAAGTTTTCATTGGGGATGAAAAGTTTTAACTAAATACTTAACCATTGCTATGTGGCAACCAATTATGGGATTTGACAACAAACTTGAGGTCAGCAACCATTGAAAAGTATTCAGGTGGCCTGTCGGACCAACAGGAGGGCTTCCTCTTCTTATGTGCATTAGAATAAAGAAAAAGGGCTTTTTGAAACAAAAAGTAAAAGATTTCAGTTATTTATTTCTCAATCTACATTTCAGTCTAATCTTTTTCTCAACAAAGTAGGTTAAGAAGGGTATTCCAGACATCCCATCAACCAGCAACACTTTCCAGCTCATCCTTGGGAACCCCAAGGTGTCCCCAGGCCAGATGGGATATATAACTCAAAATGGACAGTCCACTGTTTTCCGCCAGAGAACCGTGGTCTCAGATTTGGAGCTTCTGACTCTCACACCAGCCTCATACTCAGCTAAAAACCGCTCCAAAAAACCCTGGAGATCACAGACTGATGAAGCCAAGAGAACCTCATCATCTGCAAACAGCAGAGATGCAATTCTAAGCTCCCAAAATCAGACACTCTACTGACCTCGACTGTGTGTGTTTCTGCGGCCGTCTGATCATGTGGGTCTGTTTTCAGTATGTTCATACTTCAACCCACTCCTCCCAGGTTAATGTGATCCTTTAATGATGATATATTCCTGCCTCAAGTGTGGAAGTGTGGTAAATTTCAATGTTTTCCCATGAAATATTAAGAATCATTTAATTCAATATATGTATTTCTTCCATTCCGATCTGAGTTGCAGCCTCAGGGCTTCTGCATATTGTATTATGGCAAGTTGCCCCGGCCCTGAAGCAGTAAGAAAATTACATGTTTTACATTTTGTCGCATAAAACCATGTGCATAACACAATTAATCCAAAATAATGAAGGCTCTGTCAGTATCTCCTCAACCTCATGCAAGTCTACAAATCTTCAATGTAGCTTGTTAGAAAAAACAAACACCTGTCCAAGGTTGGACTAGTGTGCTTACATGCCTACATCTCACCATTCTGTAAGAATACGATGAAGGTGTGCTGGGGGTTGATTGATCCTCTGCGTTGTACAAGCACTTGTGTCATAAATCAGGCCAATTTTGTGTGGGGAATGCAAGCATGTTATCCAAAATCACACACAAGACTAGCATTATAGAGGCGAAATAGACCACAGGTCCTTGTTACAGCTGTGTTCTACAATCTCGGACCCTGTTTACACATAGTTTTAAAATGTGTTTTACACAATTGGATCACAAGCGGACAGCGGGAAACATCGCTGTTTACATTTGTGTCTATCACCACTGCCAGATTTGTTTAGCTAGCCAGTACGGGCTACCTAACCACTTTTAAATGTTTAGAACTAATACATATGTACGGACTACACAAACTGTTGAGACTGACCGGACTAAGTAATTGCTAATGCAAATTGTTTATTGCTAATGAGTGCAAACTCTTTAGCAAATCGCTTTCAAATCTACTCTCTATAAGAGAGTCGCCGCTTCCGCAGAAAATAACTGCAACTATTGAAAATAACTGCGACGTATTTTGCTTTTAGGTCCTTTTTGGAGACGCATCAGAACGCGATTACAGAACAAAAGATATATGGTTATATCAGCCCAGACCAACACGACTAGTAGTTTGAGTAATTGGATCGCAGTGCGTCTTTGCGGTTGTTTACACTTGCATTAATCGATGTGTCTCGTTGTCCGCTTGTGATCCAATCGCCCAAAATGTATTTTAAAACCAAGTGTTAACAGGGGCTTCCAGTGTAGTCTCTTAGCTGACACAATTGGAACTGAGGTAGGAGTTCTGACATGTATCTTCAGATGAGATCAATGCAGATTTGAGATTTTATTTTCAGCTCCTGGCAGGAATACTACAGACAATGTAGAGAATTATTGCAATAACCTATCTCATCCACTGGTGCCGATAGGATCATTGAAGCTGAGATACCTTCCTCAGACTTGGTGCAATGCCTCTAGCTTAGCGGCTACATTGAAATGGAGAAACTCTTCAATGCAGCCTGAACTGTTGTGCACCAGTAAATTCATTTTGGGGGAACTGTGTTTCTGAAAATCACTTAACTTGACTCGTTTTCAAAGAGATAGACAAGGATTGAATGTGCCTCTCATCTCTGTTGAGGAAGACCTGTTTCATAACTTAACTGAAGATAAATATTTGGAGGCTCACCAGTCTGTAGACAGAGCGGTGAACACTCAGAGTGAGGAAGGGGGGGGGGGAGTATTTATGGCCAATAACAAACATCAAGGTTGCCTGTATTTCCTCTGTAAAGTTACCCTTACTCTTAAAGTGATTACAACTATATGCTGAGGGACAGGGGAAAAGTTTCACTTTGATAGATGTTGGCCTTCAGTCAAACCTGGCCTACTCCTCCTGCTGCTCGAAGCACAAACAGGGGAAATGATGGGTCTTTTTTGGTCACTTGAAAATACTTCAGGTTGTACATTACATATTTGTTTTTAAGTGCCTTTCAATAAAGAGAAGTTAAATTAAATGTGCAAAACTCCACAGCACCATAAAATATTAGACTCTACAAATTAAAAGCTATTATTGGCTGTTAATTTCTTTGAAACAGAAATGAATGACTGGACATCTTTAAATGCCACGCCAAGGGGACCACATAGCTAATAATAACTATCCAATACCTTTAATCAAATAAACTAATCAGCTATCAAATTTGCTGGCTGACCACCATTAGACCTCACTAGGATTGGCTTTGACTATTTTATACACTTTTTAGGAGACTTCTTTAAAACTCATGAACAACAACCCAAGATATTTGACATTTGACCTATAGGGAGATATCCACCATTTTTCCACAGAAGGCCTTGTTCTCAGAGATCATCCAGATAATTCCACAATTAAGATCCTTCACTGTGGCAAATTTGCCTGTTTACAGTGAACAAAACATAAATGCAAAAAAAGGTCCCAGAACAACTCAATTGGGTTCACATCCTGCCTTTGCCGAAGCCACTCCCACTTTAGCCAATCATAGCTGGATTCACTCTTCTGCTTGGGATCATTGTGTTGCTGCATGATCACAGAGGCTGTTACAAGATGACTTGACATTGATGACTTCATCACTTATGACAAGTGGCCCTGGCCTCTAAAACAGCAAAGTGCAACCAGCTTTTAATACAGTGTAGTAGTTTTGTGTAATTTTGTATTTCTTTTCTTAATTTCTTCACACAGGCCCAGGTGGTTATTAGACCACCTTTATGGTTTAATAAGTAGAATAATCATTTAAAACTAAAAAGGATTAAAAAGATTGTTTTATGGGTTTGTTTCTTTTTATCCTTGATCCAACATAATTTAGTTATAGAGGCAAACACAATTAGGATAAACCAAGAAAGGCAGAGTACTTTTCATAGCACTGCAAATGTGTTGAATTAGGTATTTCCTACACTCAGACATCTGGTATTTACTGCACGTACTGTATGTACCCTATTAATACACAATCTGCGGTAACTACCGTCAAACTCTGTAGTCTGGAGGAGTTGGACTGACGAAAGTCTAAAATGTGAGAGCTTGAGCTGTTGTTGCGTAAAATGGAAGTCTGTGATTTTCTTCAGAACAATGTGGCTGAGCCGCCACACTGAGACTAAACCCTAATGGGGGGTTGCAAGTTGTAATTACATTAACTGCTGCAGGGCTTTGGTTTGAAGGGATACACACAGAGTCAAAAATCAGCCACCACTCTGCACAAACATAATTTTCTGGAAGCGAAGGCGAATCTGTACCGGGGCAGACAAAACATGTCACTACTGGTTTGATTATAATGTGATGACGGGACTTTCTGGTCTAACAGTCAAAACATAAAGCAATCAATCTCAAGTTTTTTGCTGATGTTGGTAAAATCAACCTGATTTGGTGATATAGGAATTGGCTTTTGCCCTGTCGTTAAGCCTCAAATTACAAACTCAGCCACGGATTCTTAAACTTTAATTCAGCCATTGTAGTGATTATTCAGTGATGCATCAGAGCCACCGGTCCATCCCACTGTGCACTTTCCCATCACTTGAAAACAAGACACCAATAATATAACTCCTTCGCTTGAGGCAGAAACTCATCGCCACCTTGAAAGGTTCATTCAACTATTTTCCAGCAAATAACCCCAGCCTCAGATTTGGTTGTGCTGACTGTCATTCTGGCCACTTCACATTCAGCTGCAAACTAATCTAGTGCGCACTGGAGATAAAATGAAGAAGCCAACAGTACCACATCATCAGCAAACAGCAGATATGCAACTCGAAGCTCCCCAAAGCCAGCACTCTCCTTACCAAGACAGTGCTCTTGAAATCCTGTCCATGAATCTCAAGAACAAGATCGAAGACAAAGGACAACACTCACTGAAAATATTCTTTACTTTGTGAAGATGATACAGACACAACTCTCACTTTGGTTATATAGAGGCCGTAAGACTCGTAAGAATCGTAATAGCCCTGGTACCACATACTCTCGCACTACCCCCCACAGCAATCCCCGGGCGACGCGGTCATAAGTCTTCTCCTAGTGCAAAAAACACATGAAGACTGATTGCAAATTCTCTTGACCCCACAAGCAAGCCTGCAAGGGTGAAAAGTCTGTCCACCATTCCACAACCAGGATGAATTCCATATTGTTCCTTGTGAAATTGAGATTCGACAATTGGTCAGAGCCACTTTTCCAGAAACCTGGAATAAACTTTCCCAAAAGGCTGTGAAGTGTGTTTCCCCTATAATTGGAACACACCACTGCCAATAGCAATGCCGCTGCCACTGGGTAGCTTCTTAACTAACCCAGCGACCTCTGCTAGGGAAATGGAAGGGCCCTCCCCCGGGTATTCCGACTCTGCCTCCACTATATAGGACGTGATTTCGGGGCTCAGGAACACCTCAAAGTGTTCTTTCCACTGTCCAATAATATCTATAGGGTGAAGGTCGCAAGTTCTCACCTTCGGCCTTACACAGTCTGGGTCCAGCCCTGCCATCCCTTTCCAAGTCCTCAGACTCAAAAGTTTTGGGCCAACCGAAACTACTTCTCCAATGCCGAACTTCTCGCACAATCAGGTTTTTGCCTCAGCATCTGTCAAAGCAAAAGCCCTTCTGGCATCTCGGTACATGTCTGTTGCTTCAGAAGACTCCGGCGCTAAACAAGTCTGAAAAACTTCCTTCTTCAGCTAGACAACCTGGTGTCCACTAGCGGGTTCTCTGGTTGCCAGAGGCACCAATGACCTTATTATCACAGCTGCTAGCTGCTTGAACATGGCCCACTCAAATTCCAGGTCCCTGACCTCCCCTGAGATATGTTAGAGAATTGAAGTTGAAGAGCCAATGGACAGACCTCCAGTTCACGTTCACAGTTCATCCTCACTACTTGTTTGAGTAAATACCGGTTGAGGAACAATTATGTCTACGATCACAGTAAAAACTAAATATGAAAAATAAACAGCCGATTAGAGTCGATACAGGCTACAAACAAGTCAATGTATCTACTTCGGCAACATCAATCATGTAGGGTTTCCTGTTACATTTTCCTTGACCTCTTCCTCTGCTCAGAGGGTAAAGAGTTCCTGGACCTTGTAATGTACCCCCCAAAATAATTAGTTATAACACCTGAGAGCGGTGTTTAATAGTTTGAACTTCATATAAACTATAAGACAAAAACGAGGTATTTCCATTATTTCATCTCAGTTTGCAGTTTTAGCAGCTGCAGACAGTTTGATGACGTGTAGAGCAGCTCGGACATTGTGTACCAACACAGAGCTGTATCTGGCTCGCATCTGGGCCCCACACACACTCCTCACATCACAGGCTTCAGGCTGTACAGTAAAAAATGTAAAGCCTGTCAGCTATCAAGACATGAAATTTAGGATGCAGGCCAGATCTTTGATTCTGTTTGACCTCCGAACGGACAGAAAGTGCCATTGGAGGAGCTGAGCTTTTAGCTGAAGCAAACAAGATGCTACAGTCTTAGATTTAAAAATACTCCCTTTATTTTAAGTTCTGTTAGAAGATGGTAAGTGTCGAATTAGGTGAAAGGGAAGCAACATGTATGTTGCTTCCCTTTCACCTAATTCTCATATGTAGGTGTGGTTGCATGGTTGAAGGTTTTGCTGTTAATTGCTGTTAATTGTTGTTAAACATGACGGATTATTGTAAAGACACATTTATGCTTCCTCTACGTTTGATAATAAATACGATAGATAAACGATGATGACATCTCTATGCATCGTTTACGTTGATTTCGATGCATCCACAAGAGGGATCTCAAGTGTAAAAACATTCCAAAGAAGCAAAAACTGGGAGATTTAAGGCGGTTGTGACAATGTACCTATTAATTTAGGAGCAGCAGAACACGGGCAGCGATCTATACTGTGGTCTGAGAGGACAATAAATTAATTGTGACAATTGAACAGAGAGTTTTTGTCCTTTTTCATTTCACTTTTTCCCTCTTCCTCGTGTCTATACGTATTTCTTGTGTCTTGCTTTTATTTTGGTTGCACTGCCCCGATGATTTTAAGTAGTAGTGCTCTATTTGTTTGAAACCTCAAACCGTCAGTGTACAAATATGGAGGATAGGAATGCAGAGTATAGATGTTATTCTCCATCCAGACAGTATCCGTCTTTGACATTGAGCATAGAGGAGCTGTTAATATAAGGTACTAATTTACGATGTGTGATGCATTGGACAAAGGGAATCTGCTTTTTGTGAGGACAAATCATTAAATAAACAGAAATCACACGCATCTTAACCCACAGCAATTCCATACTGCCTCACAGCAGCTGGAACTGAACCATTTCTCTTCCGAGATAGACATGCAACCTACAAAAAGTGATAACGATGTGATCTTGCAAAGGTTCAACAATATTCTGCACACAAAGATAATGAACAGTTCAGTGCAAAATGAAGATGACAGCAAAAAAAACTACTCAAAAAAATTAAGGGAAGACATAATCATGACAGTGTAACTCCAAGGCAATCACACCTCCAGGATATCATATACCCGGCACTGTGCAGCCCGAATTGTATTTGCCAGAAAACACCAGAAGTGACACATTCACCATTGGCGCCCTGTTGCACAGATGAGAGCAGGTTCACACTGAGCACATGTGATAGACAGGAGAGAGTCTGAAGATGCTGTGGAGAACTCTTGCTGCTTGCAACATCCTCCAGCCTGATCGGTTTGGCGGTGGGTCATGGATGATCTGGGGAGGCATATGCTTGGAGGGCTGCACAGACCTCCACGTGCTACCCTGGGGTACCCTGGCTGCTGCTGGGTACCGGGATGAAATCCTCAGGGCCTTGGATTTGTGACAATAGAACATGTTAAAAGAGTTTCAAAGAGCTGCTCTGTAAAAGTCAGAGCTGCTGCTTGGTTTGCCTGGGATGGCGTTACTACTCTGGAAGGTTAATCGGTGAGGCTTAGTGATTGGATTGATTGGGAAGAAGGAACTTTTCAGAAATGGAGAAATCCTCGATCTCATCGATGATGAATGGCCGGGCGTTTGCCTAGAGAAGCTGGTTGGGACTGCGATACGGTTAAAAAACAATGGCATTAACATACAGACACACAGCAGCCATAACAGCATCACTGCACTTTGAGGGATGAAACAAACAATGTCTGCTCAATGGTAAATCATAATACATCATTATATCCCTGAAAAGTCTGGGATAATATAGAATCGTCATCTCTGCATCCGCTGCAGGTCCTTCGTGTTAACGCAAAAGATATTTCATGTATCATTTTCAAATTTTATTCTCACATAGACCATAGTGCGAGGAAGAACTGGAATACTACTGGATTTTGGGAAAGGGTGGTTGTATATTTCCGACACTAGGGGGAGCTTCATCTCCAAATGTTTTGGGGCAAGAATTTCTCAATTCTCCGGTTGGACACTTTTCTCCTTTCAGAATGAAATCTTTCCGAAAGAATCTTCCCGGGAAAGGGCCTTCTTTCGGAAAGGGTTTTTTATATGTAGCATTTTCTTTCTGATTTGGCTTCTTTTCCGGATACATTAGGCTGTCCATGTAAACTCACCTACTGACATTGATTCCTCAGCTTTTTATTTACAAGGTGCAATTTCACAACTTCCTCTACCATCATCTCATTTGGTCATCATCATCTAAATTGGTTTACAGGCCCTTTCCAAATGAGGTTTCCTTCCATTGCAGGGGGTAGTCTAAGTCCTTTCAGAAGACCACTCGGAAAGGCAAGCGCTGCAAGTAAACACGTACACAATGCCGGCATCTAATGATCTAGACCACAGCAGGGACTTTATTTGGAATGCAAACTCTCAAAAAATGAAGTGGGAAAGTACAACATAATTAACTCTAAAACACGAAAAGGAACAAGAGCTATCCGAAAAAATTAACAAGCGCTGGAAATATTTAAAGAAACTGATTTTATAAATCGGGAAGTTTTGCTTATGCATAATAAATTATTGAGCATGAATTAAGTCATTAAAGAGCTGGGATAGGCTCCAGCCCCTGCGAGCCTCAACTGTATAAGTGCTTACGGAGAAGGATTGAATCAAAGACCATAGCCTGGATTTGAGTTTTAAGGAAGCACATCCATACGCGCCGTGATGAAGAAGAGTTCCTGCTTTAATGTTATGGATGATGTTGATGTTAGCCTAACATTTCTGGTGAGTTTACCACACAACGTGGCCTCACTAATAACATAATGTTTGCTAACGTCGTAATGTAGTAACGGAGTCAAACCACTCTGAAATACCGACAACGCCTTTCCTCTCTCCCTCCCTCGTATCTGCAGTCAGGCCACCTTCTGATGAAACTCTTCATCTATTGGTCGCTTTTGCGCTCATCACAGAGCTGGTGACAGTTGTTCCGATCGATGTGCTGGCGCTTGAACACCATTTAGATTGCTGCTCATATAAACAGTCAAACAGGAATAATGATTTCATTCTGAAAGGAGGAAAGTGTTCACTTAAACCCAGCTTCTAACTCCCCTGGATGTGCGTGGATGTGGGTGTGGGCAGATACATGGTTTGCAAGGAATGTTTTATTTTCATCCATTGAGGGCATATAAAAGAGTCCTTAGTCTGAAAAATTGCTTTTGTTAAACCAAAGTGCCAATAACTTTTACTCTGGCTTGTAAACCGTAACAAAACAAAAATAAATCAAATAACCCTTCTGTCTTTTCAGGCCTTTGATGATTTTAAAAACCCCAACAGAAGAAAATGCCGTCATTTCTCTCGGGTTCAAACATGCTTTTCAATCACCTTTGTTCAGCAAAAAGAGTGAGAGACTCCTAAATGCCAGCAGAATGTTAAATATCCCAATATTTGATTCCTGTGTAAAGAAATGAACTTCAAACTTTCTGGAAAAGGACATCACATTTAAATTGTTTGGCAAGCTCGTAATTGCAAACCAAGTGTTCATCAATCATTTCCTGCCCAGGGCCGAACCTGGCATTACGGGCTCTAGTTATTACAGTAATTAATCTCCCCTAGAGGGCCTGTTCGGCTGTACCAGTGAGATTCAAAGTGTTTTTTTTTCTGCATCTGGCTCCACCGCTTCTGCAATCAGATAAATACACACACACGGTCCATGTGTGCACATGTTTCTTCATGTTTTCATCTCTCTTTCTGGCTTCAGACTTGATCTCTTTCTTGATCATGATGATGGCATGAATTCTGTCATAATCCACATTCCCATCTGATCTCTTCGCATTCTGAACCATCTTTCAGTTTTGGAATGCAAATCAAAACTGGGTCCGTCTTCGCCAAAACAAGGAAAGAGTCGACGATAAACTGCCACGTGGCTTTGTGTTGTTTGCTGTTTTTTCAACTTGTCCTAACATAGTCCATGTCAAATGTTACTTCAGCTTTGGAGGAACAACCCCACTGCTGTTTGGACTTGTTTTGTTATTGCCAAGATGTTCATCAGTTACCGTTCAAATGAAACCTGTTTGTCCTCCATCACATACACAAGTGGAGAATATACTTTAATTTACAGTCTACTTAGACATGATACTTTTCCTGATTCCATGACACTTAGATTAAATGTCCTTTCTGTCCCGAATAGGATGATAAAGTTTCAGCAAACATCGAGGAAATACAGAGCAGTGTCTCCGAGACAGATGTGAAGCTGCTGGGTCAGTTGACTGTTTGTTCTCGTCAGTCAAGCTGGAAGTTTCCCTGACTGGCTGTAACCTCCTGGTGATGGCTGTGTTTGTTTTGGCACCATGGACATGATCTAACAGCCTTAACTACACCCCACCCCATCCCACCTAAGGGATACACTCATGTTAATTAAGTCCTATTACTGGTCAGCAGAGTACAGTGTGTGAGATATTTTATGACATTAATGAGCCAAACACAGCGGAACTGCATCAAATGGCCAAAAGTATAAGGACATCTGAGTTTTAGGCCCGGGAAGGGCAAGTAGTTTGCTATACTGACACATTTTAAACCTCCCTTGAGGGCAGTATACACTGCACTGCACATCCTCATCAAAAATAACTCCAAGACGCCTCAGTTTGATGCTGGAGGCCAAGGTTATGTCCCCCAAAGTAGTTATACCGCTAGGGAGAGGGTTTTTGAGATGTTTAGGACCCAGCACAACAACTTCATTTTTATCTGTGGTAATTAGGAAAGAGTATGTTATCCATGGTCCTGAAGTTTAAATAGTAATAGTCTAAAGATTATCCGATATAAATCTCAACCTTGTCATGTATGATGCTAGTGTATCCAATTACGTGGCCGTAGATGGGTCCAAATGCAGCAACGCCCGACTCTAACGTTACATCTCGGTTGCTACTGAAATTTTCTCATCACACGATTCATTCTGTAAACCCAGATCCATGCAATGGTTCGTGACCTTTGCCAGTCATCATCCTCCTCTTCAATCACTTCATTAGTTGCTCCTTAAAAAGGGAAATTGGTGGCTCTGATCCACTGTTGTTGTATCGGGATTTATCCTTATAATCGGCGTCTTTAAGTTTAAGGATTATAATTATGTTGTTAAGTTATGTCACATCACCTTGGACCTAGTTCTAGAGTTCATTATTTCTTATTTTCCCGCTTAACTCCTACAGATTTTGTGTTAAAAACAACTGGGCTGTAGTCCGGATCATAAAATGCACTGGCAGACACGTGAGTTGTTGTCGTTATTCCATGAAGGGTACACTTATCACCGCTGTGCGACGCAATGATGTTCAATTGGAATGTAAGTTCTAATATGGAAGGAGGTGTTTACATGTAGCCTTTTCATTCTAATTAGGCTTTTATTTGGATTTTATACAGAATCAACCCAAATACTGAGAGATGTGTGCCAGAGTTGTTTGAAAGTAAAGAGTTTAAGTCAAACATGAACTGTCAAAGGTCCAGGAAACCCTTTTCTTTTCATCATATTTCCGTATTTCTCCCGAGTAAAGTGAAGAACCTGGGCCAGCATACGTGTGATGCTGACCCTTATATTTCTAAAGTGTCGGAGTGTAGATGTTAGATGTACAGTCAGTTTCAAAATAAAGATTTTTCAATCCCTTGAGTCAACCAATGAATTTGGATTTTACAGAAGCTCAGCTGTAATTCCTCCTGCTGTGCTTTATGTCCATGGAAACCGTCAGGAGATTAAGTAAAGATGCAACGTAGGACAACAAAAGTGTTGATCACAGCCTCAACCTGGTCAACATTGGCTTAGTAATAGAAGCAAACAGGCTATATTTGCTCCAGTATATTGGCATCAACCGTGGAACAACAGAGCATTTGTCGCGACTGTACCCACGTATATCCCAGCTACATGCTGGGGGGTCAGTAGTCAAGGAGAAGACCTCTGAGAGTCAGACACCTGCTGTCCGTGGATCACATGCCGTGCTCCAACGCTGTGCATGTGGAGGCAGCAGGTTAAAGATTCAAACAAACTGGAAGAGCATCATCAGAGCGTCAAACCATCAGACGTTCTGAAGAGAGGCAGTGTTTGTGAGTGTGTGGGAAGTAACATGAGGAATCCAGTGGCCGTGCTGACAACGCTGCTATCTGTAGAGTTTGTACTGTACACAATGAGTCTCTGTTCGCCTCAGTGGCTGGTGGAGGCGGCGGGGGCCAGCGAGGGACTCTTTGCCCTCTGCAGTGCCTATGACGGTTTCTTCAGCTGCAAAACGTTTCCACTCTGGCTTGGTAAGCATCCATCATGCGTGATGTCATCTCCTGTTCATGGAGATTCATTCAACTTCAGCTGCATTGATGTTTTTACACTTGATTCTGAGATTGGTCACGGATTTTTCTGTGGTGTCTGGTCTTATTGTGCTGTTTTGATCATTTAGATGACCGGTTTTCACTTTTTATGTTCCTTTATATTTACAGTGTTAGAGGGTTTTCGACCGGCTTAAATAACTTGATGCTCTTTACAAGGATAGAATGCTAAAACTCCACTTTTTACATTCCTTTATCTTGACAATGTTAGGTTTTAGCTCTACCTCTTACATCGCTTCACGATGTGTAGAATATTAGTTTTTTGCTCTGCATCCTATATTACAGTATATGTTTTATATTATAAGGTTTTATAGCTGCTTTCTACATTCCTTTGAGTTATTTACAATATTAGAAGATTTAGCCTCGACTTTAACTTTTGTTCACAATATTAGCTCCGCCTCCAGCATTGATAAGTCATTATCAGTCTCTGATAACGACTTATCAGTCATTTGACAGTGAGTGGTGCGTTTTCTGTGGCTTTTCTGTTGATCAGCATTGAGTGTCTCAGAGCAAGCGTAGAACTCACTAATAATAGTAATAATAATAAATTGGACTTTTATAGCGCCTTTCTATGGTAATCTCTGATGTGCTGCAGACTTTGCCACAATGGCCCGGAATCTGCAGTAGAGAAATATCCCTCTGTCTTTTGTCTGTTCTCACTCTCACCTCTCTGATACTTTAGACACAGGACAGATATGAGCTCCTCAGAAATGCCTGATATAGACGCGGGTCACACCCGCACACACTCATTGACCGAAAAAAACAACGTATCTGCTGTAAGATCAAAGTCCATGTTCTTATAAGAAATGTTTTTTACCAATCTTAAATACCAAAGAACCATAAATATACGTGCCGACAGATGGAAGAAACAGAAACATACCTGATTGAAATGCAGTTGAGCTTAGACCATATTTGAACGTAATTCAGATAATGGTGTTACTTTCACACCATAATCGGTTTTGATTATCAACACTCAGTGTAACATCTTCAATTGTCTTCTTGCAGCAGCTCCAGTTTATCATGGATGTTCCTGTCCGTCTCCAGTCTGCTGTCTCTGACAGCCGTGCTCACAGTCAGGTGGGCACTGACCAGGGGAAAGAAAGCCATCCCCGCTCTGATCCTCAACATCCTCTCTGGTACACCTTAAACAGATGCATATCAGGAAAAATGACCCTATATAAACCGTACCTGAAATCACACCTCCTCAAGCTCCAAACACAAGTTCTCCTCAACAACGTAAGCTGGCATTTTTCACTACAGACCAAACTTGGGAAAATGATTTGTCACCGTGAAACTGAGTTCGCGTCTCAACACCGTGTATTAGTGATTAACCAAATCACCACTCTGTCAAGTTGTTTGACCTACAAATGCACGAGGAAGTAAACATCACAATCAGATATTGTTAAGAGGAAGTCTTATAATGAAAATATATATCACCAGCCCCTCCATCAGTCGTAACCACCGAGAGTCGATGACAGGAATAACATTCATTATCTCGTTATCATTAGATATATTAGGCAGAGGCCGAACATCTTGCACCCAGAGGTGATGGCGTGGAAGCAGAAAAACTGTTCAAGCGTAAGTATCGTCCCAACTTTGAATGGGTCAGTGAATCCCCGGTGCAGGCGACAGGGCATGATCTATGTTACATAACAAAATCCATGAGTTGTAGGAGATTAAAAATTAGACTATAGAATTCTCACAGGAAGGCATTCTACCGATCACACATGAGGATGCAGATGGCGAGCGCCCTTCTCAGTGTCCTAGGTGATGAGTTACGTAGAGCCTCTTGAGAGAAAGAGAGTCTACAGATTCCAGCAACATTTGAGCCATCTTTCTATAACCGGTATATTTCTAGAAACATCACCAAACACACCAATGTGTCAACGGAGCGTCGGTAGTTCATCGTTTTTCCTCCATGAACTACATTAAACCCTCTTTTTTTTGATTGGGAACGCATCTTCAATGCGTTCACAATTACGCTGTATTGTTTATTGTTTATTGAAAGTAGGTTTGAAGAAAAATCCCACTGACGGGATGACAACTCTAATGTCCAACACTCACATTTAGATTTACTCACTCGCATGATGTTATCAAACAAAACACTTAAAATAACACATTGCCTGAAAATATAAGATGAGTGATTTTCTCCTCACCCCCAGGCCGATAGACAAACAAAACATTTGTGGATTTTCACAGCAGAGGAGCCATCTAGTGATCCAATAACATAAAACACAGTTTTAGGTCATTTTCTCTTTTTGCCTCATTTAAAAATAAATAAGCTTTTCAGTTTTGTTCATTTGGTTTTTGTTTTTTTTTACCACAAAATTAAAACCAAATTAACACAAAGTTCCCCTTTTTTATTTGCTAGTCCACAGCCTCTATCAAAATTTATACTTTTCCGGTTATGCTATACGAAAATACAACTTCTTTTACATCAATCTGTTCAAAACATGTTCTCAGAACTGGTTTAATGTAACTAAGTTATTAAAGCATAGGAATTGTTACATAGATTGAAACTTACCCTAAGCAACAAAAACACAAGAAAAGAAGAAAACCCAGAAAATCAGCACTTAGGGAATTTATTAGTATAAAAAAAAAAAAGGGGAAAAGCCTGTATAAAGAAAATTCCATATAATTTAAACAGCTTGTGATACTTTTGTCACTGAGTTGAAGTTTTTAATTCTTTATTTACATCCTTTTTTTTATAGATAAAATCACTGTAACCACTAAGCTAAACATCTTAGTTCACAATCTCTGCATGCTTCAGTGTTTTAAGTGCACATTTTTTGATCCAGAAAGGAGTGTGCGCTAGTATCATAAGGAGACGGACGTGTTCCTGCAGGTGTATTTCTGTTCGAGCAGCCCTCATAATCACACACTGGCACCGCTGGTACACTGCTGATCTTTACTTCTGTGTGAATGAACAGAGGTAACGTAGAGGAGGGTCTCTGCAGGGCTTTGAATGAATGCTATACAACGCAAGGAGTCGGTTTTAATTGTGTTATATTAGAAAAAAGGGCCCATCTTCTGCTGTTCTTCGGGAGAAGAGGGCTGCAGAGCTGTTTTGCTGTGAGGTTCCACAAATCAATTTTTTTCATCTGTATGGTGGTGAAATAGACAATGGGTTCTCCTCTGCAGCTGCCTTCTGCGCCGCTGCCCTCATCTCCTTCTTGGTGTCTGTGGAGCAGCACCAGCCTGACTTGCTGCAGTTCGGTTGGACCTTCTACATCTGCTGTGCCACACTCCTGTACGCCTCGCTTATGACAAACATAACAGACACAGGTACCAGCTGGCTGATGCTTTGTATTGTAACATGTGTCCTGAATCTCTCTGGCCTTCAATAAAGTTTCATCCAAACTTTATCACAGCCGAACACGAAAACACCAATTCTGTGATGATGTTCTTCCTGTTGTCCACATGGCTTTGAATATTCAAAACTTTAAGAGGAACAATAAGAGCAAAGATATCATCTAAAATAAATGAAGTATATCATTCCAGCCGAATAATGAATAAAACCAAGCACCTGCTGCACCCGAGAGTCAAATGCTGCATTACTTACAAGCCATTAACGGAGCATTCATAGAGCGCCCCGTGGTGGAGACATGTGGAGATATTGGCGCCTTCATGTTGTAGCAGTGAGATTTATAAGCACACACACTGACCGTAGAACAAACAAGTGTGTTTGTGCGATGAAACATGATTTAGTGAATGTGTTCATTGTTCCGGTTAAGCATCTGTCAGCCTTGTTTCCACCGTCTGGGTTTGGAATGAGGGAATTGAGAGGATCCTATCTTTGTTTTATTTTGTACTTTGTAAGGATTTGTAACTGAAAGGTAGTTAATTTTCCTTCAGCAAGAAACAAGAGGATCAACCCATCAGATTTTGCTGACCCTAAATAATAATAATAATAATAATACATTTAATTTATAATGCACTTTACATTTGGATCAAATCTCAAAGTGCTAAATGTCCTGCTCCTGATTTGCTGCCTCCTCACGGTACTCCTCTGGGAGAATAATGAAGAAGAGTATGATGATGGAAATGAAGAAGAGTTACACCTGCTGTCCTCCTTCCACAGAGGCGGGCTCTGTTACAGATGTGTTAAGAAAAGGCTGGTGTTCCACCTGGAGACCAGAGCACCATCACAAACTGCATCAAGAAGTGAGTTTCACAGCAGGAACTTCTCTCACTCCTCTCCTTGGAGGAGCTTTGAGCTTCAAGTTCTATCTAGTCATCATCTCCTTTGACGTGGAGGCAATATTACTAAAATCTCAGCAGGCTGCTGTGATGCCAAATGTGTAATGTACACACAACCACACCTCGAGCCAGTTTATTTTTTGGTGTGAAATGAAGTGGCTCATAAAAATATTTTCCACTGCCACACAGTTAATGTTTTTTTTCAACGATCTTTTGTCTGTCTGTTAGTACCAAAGTGTTTAGGAGAGATTTCGTTTTGCAGAGGCAGAGTACGGCCAAAGGCACCATTTGTTGGAACGTTTTGTTTCGGACTTTACGCATAATGCCGACAGTTCTTGATAGTATGAGATGATATGACAACATCTCCATAATTTCTGGCAAACATCTAAGTTTGGCCTGTATCTAAGTAATATTCCAGATCCCAGACCCATGTCAAACCTTAAGCTGGTGTAGTGGGTTTAGGGTTCCTCTGGGTCGGGAACACTGCCCCGCCTCATGCTACCTGAATCCACCTGAGAACATCTGGGATGTTATGTATTGAGCACCAGATGCTACTATGTAGCATCACAGACTAATGTCTGACCCAGATCTGGTAGGAAAACCCCCAGAACACCACTGGGCCACATCATAACCGGTTTTGATGTAATTCACTAAAGTTGGATCAGCCTATGATTTCCCTTTTTCAGTTTCAACATGAATATTTGTTTGAGATCTGATATAATTTCTGTGTTCCTCTTATTTTCGGGCGATGTACTCTAAGCGCTCAGACTGAACTGCCTCAGCTGTGAACTGCACACTCTGTGCTGTTCAGGTGTAAAATGCTACAGAGATCTATGTATGAAGTTCCTAGGCTTTTATTCAATCATTTTATTTACAAAAGCCAACTGTACGGCCATTTGAAAAGAAACACAGTAAATCCCGACAAGAACATAAATGTCAAAGAACACAATGTATTTGACCAGTTTATTATGAATGAAGATGTCAGCCGGATACAAACACGGAAGGTTTTTGTCCTCTTAGTGACCAGTGAAACCATAATGCGTCAAACGTGGCCAACAGCTGGCAGCCTAGTTTACAATCCAGGGGATGATACCTTTGTCTCAGAGCTTTAAAAGAACACTTCTATGTCAACCCATGCAGATGGAAAGAACTCCTGTATACCTGTGTAACCCATCACCTGGAGGTTCCATGCATGCACCTCTACAGCAGGAAGGTTGTCAGCAGGATTTCACAAAAACTACCCATTTCAAAGATATTTAATAGAAGCAAACAAAGACCCACTTATTTTTTGATTGGATGTGGATCAAGGTTCATTTGACATAGGTATGTGCTGTCAAGGTGCCCTTCTAGTTTAAGCAGAAATACCAACTGTAGCCTTTATGCTATAAGTGTAACGCTGTGTTCATCCCGAATGTGATACAAATTAGATTTCTGTGATTACCCTCCATCTTCTTCACTTGTTCAGGATAAAGTTTCCTTTGAGTGACACTCCAGCAATGTTTTGTCGACACCTGACTCTCCATCAGAATGACGGTGGGGAGACAATGACTGAATTCGATTTTGGGTAGATTACATAAAAACTGGAGTTATACTTCAATTAACTGTTAGCATGTTGTTAAGAGTTTTGATTTTCCACCTGGACTTTGTGTTCCAATAACTCAAGAATCACAACTTTCTAATCAAAACACATCAGTATAGCGCTCAACGAGAGACTCATCAGGCTGGGCTGTTATGTCGATGGAGAAATAAAAAAACATCACTGTTGCGTCCTCGTCCATCACGGTTTCTTTTCAATGTAACAGGTTTATGTATGTTGTAAACATGGAGAGATCATCAGCATCCAAGAATTTCAGCTAAAAGGGTTTGAAATCCAGGAGACATCTTTCCTTTAAATCAGCAGCAATGATTTCTTTAAGAAATGATGGATACGTTCAGATGTCGGAGGTAAGCCGACACATGCTGATTTATCTGGAATACTCTTGGTAATGAAATCGGTTGAGGTTCATTGTCATGGGTTTCGGGCTAAACTGTTTCGAAGATAGAATACTGTGCTACATGAGTTAAATAATTATCTCCATCAGAATTAACCAACAGATTAAAGACGATGGAAACAAAGATAAATCTGTGGGAAAGTCTTCATCACCATCGTGTCACAAAATCTTCGTCCCCCTCATACAGTGCCGATGTACTTGACCTCCTTCCCACATTTCCTCAGCGTCTCCAAAAGAACTTCCACGTCTCTATCATCCTCGATCAAAACCAGCTTCTTCTCCAGGTCGATTTGGAACTTCAAACCTGGGAGCAACATGGAAACATTCATGACCATTTGTTACTATGGTAACATTTTATTGTTGAGAAATAGCAGGACAAAATGTTTTGAGTAAAGGGTTAGTTGTTGCCAATATTAGGGCTGAGCTATTAACCACAACATCTGCGTTCTATTAAAAACGGATAAGAACTGAGCCTTTAAACCCCACTCTGTTCATTTTGTATCTGTATTCGTACATGTTTTCTGAGAATAGAAACAGAAAGTGGTGTCTCTTATCACTCCTTAACTCCTTTGTGTCATCTTTTTCTTTCTACCACTATATTTCTCCATTTTCTCTAGGAGGGCCACTAATCTATCTCTCTATCTATTAAAGTAATGGATCTACTGTCTGTTTCTACCTCTGTCAGTCTTTAGTATTGGAAGTTTTTTTTTACTTGACAACGCAATCTGCCCCTGAACGTATCACAGGCTATGTGTTACTTTTCTAGACGTAAATTGTCATGCTGTAGCTGAGCGTAACTATGAAGCACTTATAGGAAAATTAGTTCTGGATACAGAGTCTAACGAACCACTGCTAGTTTGTCACAATAAGAATCCACTTTAAGTATATTTATGACTGCTGATGACGGTTTGTAATATTTGTGTTTGATGGGTTAAAACACAAGGGCATAAGCGTATTAAGCCAAAAACAGAACCTTTAAGAGTTGTTTACACTGCTGACATGAGTAATCAGGGTAAATAGACGAGAAGTAATCATGGTCAAACTGTGGGACAGCTTAAAAATACAAAAGTTCAGCTAGTGTTAACTGTGTCGGACGCGGCTGGGTTCGGACATGAAAACAGAAGGTCTGCCCAGTTTCGGGCCCATGATGTATTAAATAACGTCACAGACCATAACTGAAAATGGCATTACCTTTTCGACCCAACTTTCTACATATTGGGCGATCTAGGGTGCATGGGGTACTTGCAAGATCAATAAGGGAGTGTTCATCTGGTTAAATGGCATAGAAAATAATTATTTTTAGGTGTGCGGATGATGTTGGGGTCGGTCTGTAGATTATTAGTATGTAAAAATAGGGTGTTCGTGCATTTTGAAGCCACCTATGGAACCTGGTGGAGAGGTCTCAAGTCTCCTTTAAAGAGAACTAAGTATACTGCACCATTGACTCAAGAACCGGTTTTAGCTGGTCAGTGGTTTCAATTATTTTCTGCTACCCCAACATAAACATTTTCCGACAATGCCAGATGCCAGATTTCTAAACAAACAATCCCTTTGGCATGCAGATGGGCACAACTTATTACACGATATGTGCGTTGTGTTTAAAAATAGCAATAACACTGCGCTGAGGTTAAGTGGCAAACGGAGCTCTGAGTGTCTTTGTTCTATAATAGTAGAATGAAACGCTGTCAGTCTCACCTTCCAGTTTGCTGAGAACTCTGGTAACCGCTCTGGAACATCCTTCACAGGTCATTGCGACCTCAAACTCGTGTTTCTGTAAAACACAGGTAAATAAGTTCATGCGCTACTTCATTGATTCATAACATAGATAGAGTAACTGAGTATCACATTCTGACAACAGGGTGTTTTTCAAGAAAAACAGGGTATGAGGGCACAATGTGGATGTACTGACAGTTTGTGGTGAAAGTGAAATATTCTGAGGCTGACAAATCGTGGATATTATTGGCTCTACTTGTAATCATGCTCTAATAACCTTAATAGTTGCCCTGATCTTGCTTTCAGTCCCATCTTCATCAGCTTCGTACAATTAAAGAAATTATTTTTGCCCAATTTTCTGCTTTGTGCCGCAAGTGAGCTAGCTCTAGGTCAGCAAATCATTTATATAAGCTTCATGAAATTACAAAAACACGTGGCAAGTAACCAAGATGGCACCAACAATTCAGATATTTTTGGAATAATTAAAAATTTTAATGAACATACAGTATATACCGTTTACTGGTATTACCTTGATATTTTTACAGAAAAAAAGACTGGAAGACAACATGGAAAATAGCATAATTTATGTCATTAAAGGATTAATTGGCATTTTGTGAAGATGGCAAGAGAAAGTGGTTGCCACACTTGTTAACCAGGTTCTCAAAATGAGACGCAAGGCCAATACCAGTATTTCTCCCATTCATTAGCACATTTTAATTAAATGGGGATTTATCCTCCAATACTTCATATGAAGAATTCTATCCTTTTATTTTTGCTTCAGTTTGTTATTACAATTCCTAGCATTTCTGTTTCACATTGACAACATTCTTGTTACAGGAAAATAGATTTAGATTGTTTTGTTATGTATTTTGAATTGTAATAAGAGAGTGTCTTTAATAGTCTACCACAGAGTAGATTGATTGCATTGAAGCGTTAAAGTCTTAGTCACTGAATTATATTTTAGTCAGTGACTAATACTTAAAATACAAAATAATACTCACTTACTTGCAATGTCAGGAGACTATCCTAGGTATTATTCTTATATTACATGTTCGATAGATTTGTTAATGAACTGATATTGGCATAGGTTTCATGTCAGGGGACCACACTGGGGATAATTGTACGTTATCATGTTAAATAGATGAATCAATGTCGATGAGCTGGCAACCTTTCCAGGGTCTCGCCAAATGTTAGCTGGGATAGACTCTAGCCCCCCCCCGTGACCCTGACAGGACAATCCGTAGATAATGAATGAATATTAGCATATTTGTTACGTCAGGTGACTACCTGGGGATAATTCTTCTTTCCCATGTTAGATAGACTTTGCAAGGGCTAAACCTGTTATACTAGTTATTGTCAGATGACAGTGTAAGGGTTTCTTCCATATCTTTTAAGATCTGCAAGTACGCAGCTGGACAGATATAGGCGTTTGATTCGGGTGAGGGCCTCAGACCTTCGTTTTGGCTCTAAGCAGGGGAGAGGGGTTAGTCACATGATGCACCTCACACAAGTAGTACACTGTTTGTGTACAATTCACTATTAACAGCTAAGGGTTCACTAGTTTGCCAGGTAACCTTAGTACTGAACCGAGAAAATTTGATTCAAGTTATTTCTAGGTGCTGCTCACTTCACGTTACATTGCTCAATCAAGTCGAAAGACAAACTTGACGTGGCCTCTATTTAAATGCGTAAATAAGTTTCAAAGCTAACCCAACCAGCTAGCTACTTAGCACTTAATTATTGTCTTAACATCATACGAAACCAAGCTAAAGCTAAAAATAGAGAAAAATCTGTTTGTAACTTACGGTCATGTTTGGAAAGGGATTGCGAAAACCAGCAGCGAACTTTAAACTTTGATCGACTTAGAAATGTTAGAAAAAAACGTTTACTTCCTCCCTTTTCTTCTTCTCCTGTTTTATGGCGGCTGGCAAACGACGTTCGTGGCGGATTACCGCCACCTTCTGTCCTGGAGTGTGGAATGGATTCTATCTACTACATTCTCCCACTGTTTATAATCCTGCATTTCTTTTGAATGTAAATAGCACCCTATACCCTACATGTCCTGAATTAAGCTGTAACAACCGTGACCTCCAGATTTACCTTTCTTTTTCCCCAGTTTGCCCTTAAGTATCTGTCCTTCATGATGTGACTGCAGGCCCGACCCCTTACCAATTTGGCGCCCTAGGCAAGATTTTAGGTGGCGCCCCCCTTGCTTTGCAATAAATTCCACTGCTGGTGCACATACTCACAAGAAACTGAATAATAATAATAATAATAATAATACATTTAATTTATAAGCTTTATCTTGGACATTCTTTTATTTAAAGAAAGCAATTGCCCAATCAAAATACTTAGAACGAATTAGAAAAGAAATACAAAAAAATATGAAATAAATATATGAAATACAATATAAATAACTTACATAAAGTATAAGATTTAAATACCCACAAAATAAAAAGTGTAAACAAGTGACATAAAATAAATTATAAATACAATATAAATAAGGCACTGCACAAAATAAGATATGAAAGAAACCAGTATTGACAAAAATTACAAGGATTTAAATAAAAAGGGAAAAAAGGGGGTTCTTACAAAGACCTAGTGGTGCTTTTTGATACTGCATTAACTTTAATGACTTAAAAACTACACCACCACCTCCTCAACCTCACATCACCTGCTACAGCTTTACTCTCCTGGTCTTTCTTGCAGCAAAGTCATCTACAACATCATCATATGACAACTGATTTGAGACCACATGGTTTATGCTTATGATGGAAAGTCCACTGAGACCTTCTTGCATCATAGTAGATCTCAAGTAAGTTTTAATC
>VRLP01002089.1:0-100237 GCA_009660295.1 Lophius piscatorius | reverse complement strand
AAGAGTTAAGTTACATTAAAGACTTAAGTTACATTAAAGTTACATTAAAGACTTAAGTTACATTAAAGACTTAAGTTACATTAAAGTTACATTAAAGACTTAATTTACATTAAAGACTTAAGTAACATTAAAGAGTTAAGTTACATTAAAGACTTAAGTTACATTAAAGTTACATTAAAGACTTAAGTTACATTAAAGTTACATTAAAGACTTAAGTTACATTAAAGACTTAAGTTACATTAAAGTTACATTAAAGACTTAAGTTACATTAAAGAATTAAGTTACATTATTCGCCAAAAAGATGAACTATTAGAGAAAACCACAATATATAAAAGAAATACAAATTATGGCCCAGAACTCTTTGGAGATGAAGCTCCCCCTAGTGTCAGAAATATACGACCAGCCTTTCCTGAAAACAATCCAGTTCTTCCTGGCACTAAGGTCTCTGTAGCTATAAAAACATTTTTTTAAATGATCCATGAAAGCGTTTTTTCGGGCGATGTATTGGTGCACAGAAGAGAAATCTCCCCCAGGAAGAGTATGAATTCAAACCCGAAGGTAAATAATCTCGTTGCGGCGGCTCACCTGCTGCTGTGGGCGTTGCTGACCAGCTCGGTGGCGGCGGCGGCGAGCGGGATGCTCAGATTGTCGGGGAAGCCGTCTTCAGGTGCGCATCCCAGGTCCGGCTTTCCCTCCTCTCTCGCCATCTTGCCAGCAGCTTGAAGGAGAGGAGACACAACAAACACAGCGACAGCCTCCCGTCAGCGGGGAACATCTAAATACGTGAATAAAGAACCGACGGAGCGGGTCTCTGCGATGAACTGTAAATATTCTGACAAACGCGGCGCACGGATCCACGCCTGGTTCCGCCCGCGGCACACTGAGTGGAACGCCTCCAAAGTAATTACCCAGAGTTCCCTCTGAAAACATGGGAGATCGTTTTTCTTCTAAATGCAAATAGACGGCGTTCCAATCAGGCAAACAGTTTTAATCTCATCCAGCCGGCTGGAAGTTTATTAGCTCTGAAATGAAGGAGCGCTGATCCGGATCAAGTTAACCGCTAACGACAGTCGGAGGCAAACGCTCTCATGGAGGGAGTCACAGACGACCTCTGAGCCGTCTGCGGAGGGTTCTGTTGGAGCTTCTAGGGGTTCTTTAGGAGCTGACTGTCGTCATAAATGAGGTTCTGTTGGTCCTTCTGTTGGTCCAGTAGAACCTCCTGGATAATCAGTAGGTTAGAGCGGTCCTGTGAGAAAACTGATGAGCAGTATTATGAGTATATTTAACTATACTTCATCTCTACCACAACAATTTGGTGGAAACAGATCACTGCACTCAGGCGAGGTACCAGCGAAGTAGGAGTTCTGACCCGATCCTGGTACCGTTTCTAACTATTATGATTCCTACTATATCTAACTTAACGTGTTGTTTTCTGTTTTACGGTTGTTCTGCGTGTTTTAAAAACTCCTAAATACTTCTAATCTTATTCGGTAGAGTCATACGGACCGGTCGGGTTTTATTCCTACGGAGGACCAAAAAAAGGACATGAATGATAAATAAACAAATAAATAAATAAATAAAAGCAGAAATGAACAAATATTTAAATTAGGAAATAAATAAATAAACAAATCCTGTTATTGGAAAAGACTTAGTTAAATCATTTTATATTTATTTATTTCCACATTTATGTATTTATTTATCCTAAAGTCATTCTTGGTCCTCCATAAATGCCTCCATGTCCCTGTGAACGATCATTCATAAAATAAACGTGTTGAGGGTCAGATGTTTTTAACGAACTGATGATGACTGTGAAACAGGTTCATTTTTGATGTTCAGGTTCTGGTGTCGGAGAGAAGCTCTGAGCGCCGGAACCGGGTGAAGGAGTCACGAAGAGGTCGGTTCCGCCTGAGGCTGTGTATCGGAGTCAAGAGTAAAAAGTAAAAAAGTCTTACCGGTGAAAATCCTTTCATCAAACATTCTGAAAGAGAAGAAGGAGAATTAGTTCAGAGGGCGCTTTCACCTCCAGGGTGTAAAAAAAAAAATGATGGAGAGACGGAACCGGAGGAGGAGCAGGCCCGTTTATCCTCTTCATCAGTCAAAGAACTACAGACTAAAAATAAAGGTGTGACCTTCTGCTCCTCCCCTGCTGTCAACACCACCAACGCTGATTCATCTACTTCTCCTTCACATTCAGCGCCTCCCACTTCCTGTTGTGTATCTCAGATTACCTCACGACCCCGACCCGCTGAAAGTCCGATGTTCTAATTTTATAGCGGGGTCTCTGCTGAACGTGACTAATGGTCTCCAGCTGGCTGCTAGCGCCACCAAACAACAAACCGCTAACGGTTGTCACCGGATCCTCTTACGCTTTGACAACTACCCGGCGGTTCTGTAGAACCGCTGCGAGGTCCAGCCGTACCTCGTCACTGCAGCGTGAGTTTTACAAGGTACAACCCGCTTTAAAAACGACGCTTCTAACGTTAGCGTTACCGTTTGACGATGAAGCGGATTCCGTGGCGCTCGTCCAGGATGCGCTTGAGCTTGGGGACTCCGTAGGTGCAGGGTCTCTTGAAGGGGATCTGGTCGGGGATGCCGATGATCTCCACGGCGCCGGGGTCGCATGCTATTTTACGGTAGGGGACAGGCACCATGTGATCTAGACCCAGGGCCTCCGCTGGTAGGGAGAGAAATAGGAACATTTCAAACACATTATCCTCACAGATGATGTCATTTCCTCTGATGAAGACCACCGGGACAAACTAGGACGTCATCTAAGTCTCCGAAAGATCTCAAATGTTCTTTACACCCTTAATCTAAGCTGAAACCTTCAACGGGGGCTTCTAACTCCTCGGTGCCGCTCTGTTACCTGGAGGTGATGTTACCGGGCCCGTCACATTCTGGAAATTTGAGCTGACGATTAATCGTCACACAAATAATTGTAATTAATGAATCAATTGTCGCCGCTCAAAGCAGGGTAACCATGACGACGTCATGGATGCCCCGCCCACTGTCGAATGATCTTACCAACAAATCTGTTTAAGTTTCATTTCATCTCCAAAACACAAGCCGCACATTAACCAATCGGATCCGATCGTTACACTCAGCACAGATATAGTTCATGTTGGGAACTAAATGTTTCTGTTGGGTCGGGCTGCATTTTGAGGCGATGCAAAGATTTACAGGAGGGGCGTTACTGTTTTTCAGTTTGGACTCTTTCTGTAGGAATCGACGCTTCTTGTGAGTCACTGAGGAGAGAGATGATCAAACCCGAGCGCTGACCTCAATCCATCAGCCTCGGCAGACACGCTGGGAATCGCTCGCAGCCGGAGGAGCTGCTTCTGTAACGGCTGATCCTGAAGCCCAAAATCTAAATCCTGCTCTCTGAAGCGTTCCTCACCGTATCTGCTGTTGAAGAGGATCTGCACACATTCTCTCAGCGTGTTGATGTCCTCAGTCTCACGGATGAAAGAGTCCCACTTTTCTGCAAGACACGACTCCTGTCAGCACTTCAACTACAAGCGAACCCTTTAATCCGTCCTATGAGCTGAATTTCACTTGAGGAAAGATTTTTACAGATTTTTGGCTCTAAGATCTTAGCAGCTCAATCGGGAGCTAAGTGCAGACTTTGTTTTGTGCACAAGACTTCAAAAGATTAATACGGGTCACTTTATTTTCATTCTTAGTTGCCGCAATCAAGATTTGGTCAATTCGATTCCAATAATCTATACACCAATCAGCCATAACATTATGACCACCTGCCTAATATCGTGTAATTCCCGCTTTTAGCACCAGAGCATCTCCGAGTTGTGGGGGACTGGACTCCAGCAGACCTTGGGGGGGTTCTTCCAGCCTAATATAGCCCACCCACTGACAGTTAACCATGGTAAGCAGATAATCCGTGCTGTTCTGACCTCACCAGTGACTGGTCATAATGTTATTGCCCATCGGTGTAGATCCAGATGCGTGTCTTCAGCTCCGCCATGTTGGTCGGATGCTTTACCTGATTTTTCGTGCACTATAGAGAAGAGCAGCCGCTTGGAGATGTGGATTCCAGGAGGACTCTGACCCGGCTCACCAGGTAGTCTCGTTGTCTCCTCTGAAAGTATGAGACAGACGAAATGAAGTCAGATAAATGGATCTTCTCTGAACCGCTAGCGTTTGATCACTTCACCTCCATGCAGAGAAAACTATCTCACCGGTGATTCCACAGTCTTTGACGGGCGTGTTCCTGTCCGTCACCGACGTCCAGCTGGACCCTCGCTCCTTCCCCAGGTTTAGGAGGGACGTGGGCTTGAAGTCCAGCTTCCCGTCAGGGTGGGGTTTGGAGGACATGGGCATGCCGTATAGGAAGCTCGACAGAACGGTGCTACTGGACGCGGTGGGGCTCGACGACTTGATGACCTGGGTGGGGGTCTTCCCTGGACCGTGGCTGCTCGGCGTCATGATGGCGGAAGAGGAATTGTGATTGACGTCGGTGGTGGTCTTGGCTTCACGAGACAAATCTTCTGATGGTCTAAACAGAGATTAAAAATCAGAAGGACGGCCATGTGGTCATGTGCTTCAGAACGCCCAACATCTAGTTTCAACAATTTGATTTAACAGCAGCTGGTTATAGTTAGCAGCTAGTTATAGTTAGCAGCTACATACGATAGTACACAAAGAAGTATCTCACATACATACGATACTACACAAAGAAGTATCTCACATACATACGAGTACACAAAGAAGTATCTCACATACATACGAGTACACAAAGAAGTATCTCACATACATCAGTAGTACACAAAGAAGTATCTCACATACATACGTAGTACACAAAGAAGTATCTCACATACATACGAGTACACAAAGAAGTATCTCACATACATCAGTAGTACACAAAGAAGTATCTCACATACATATGTAGTACACAAAGAAGTATGTCACATACATACGTAGTACACAAAGAAGTATCTCACATACATACGAGTACACAAAGAAGTATCTCACATACATACATAGTACACAAAGAAGTATCTCACATACATACGTAGTACACAAAGAAGTATCTCACATACATACGTAGTACAGGGAGGTGTGTTGGAGTATAATAGAGGGAGTTGATAGGTAGAAAGGTTTTTTGTGTGTGTTTGTTGGAGTTCTACTTGACCTTTGCCCTCTGTGGAGGTGAGAATGACAGAACTCAGTTCCGGTTCTCCTCTTAAGGCTACTGAGAACGACACGAGGACTTTGGACCAAGTCTTATTGACATTTATGTCTGAAATGTATCTTTGTGTTTGTGGGGGAAAAGAACGAAACGTTTAAGCAGGACTGAATAAACTAATCTACATATTTAAGCCCTGTAATAACTTTTAAGGCCTAAATCTCAGATCGTCAACTGAAATACTTTTTAAGATCCGGCAGGAACCTTATTTGTAAATAAACTCACGGTGTCATTCATTGCTGAGTAGTTCCTGTAACTCCCTTCCTCTTCTGGGACTTTCCTGAACCTCTCCAGCAGGATCAACTCTTCCTGCTTCCAAATCATCTCTGGGATTACTTCCCATCAATCCGGTCCAGACTCTTGTGATTCAGAACCGTATATGGTCGGACTCCTGCCTTCATTCATGTGCAGATATATTTCACCTACAGGAACTTTCTGCCGGAGGTTGCAATAGAGTCAATATAAGGCCCGAGCATTAACAGCACCAGAATCAAAGTCAGGACCCTATTCTACTGACTTCTTGTCAAAAATTGTATTTTTGGAGCTTTATTATACGTCAGAACACGTGAAACTTTACATATGCAGGAGTTTTGGCGAAAATGACCTTTTTAAATGGTTCCGCAGCTCAATCAGATCAAGGCTCGAATCCTGGTCTCCACCCACTGAGCTAAAGACCCCCCAACAGATGAGTTTATACCCCATAATATATCACCTGTATACTTTATATCTGCACGTACCAAAAAGTCTCTCGGTTCAGACTTAAATGTGAAATTTTCAGGTGTATTTTTGCCGTTTCCTGGTGTTATACTTCAACTAACTCGTCCTGGAGGTTTGACCCGGTCGACATCAAACTTGGGTCACAATCATCACGAAGAAACAAGGATGAAGAGTTATCAAAGGGTTTTCCGAAACTTGAAAGGTGGGTCTATATGCTGTGGTTTCCTAAAGCGGGTTGTCGGGTTTACCCGGTGTAACAGTTCCTATTATTGTTCTGTATCAGCGTTTGAAGTCTGTGGCTCTGATCAGCGGTTCCACTGTGGTGCATGGATCCTCAGATCTAACTTCGTTACCCGGCTGCAGAGACAGGAAACGCCCCATCAGTAGGGGCCGAGGACATGTGACGGTTGCTTATTGACTTAGTCGATGGAGAATTTTTGTGTTAATCAAATTAAGCTCTGATCAGACGTTCACTTAACGTCAGTTAAATAATGACCCACGCCCTTCTGGTTATCAGATCATCCACTCTCTGACTGTCCCCACACGACCCGTCTCACGCCAGCTCCTGTCCGGTCTTCTGCTCTGAAGCTGGTGAAAGAGGTGACCTCATAAGGAAAATGTTGACTTAACAGGAGACCAGATCCAGAGAGTGCCTCGTTGAAACATGGGATTTATTCCTCCTGTTTTTGCCTCACCTCGTCCACTTCCTGTTACTTTAACAATCCATTAATCCATTTTAAGATTTTGCTGAAAACTTTCAGAACTCGCTCTAAAACACTGTTCTATGTTAGCTCCAGATTCATGCTTAGGACCGAGGGTCAGCCTGGCACTCCGGGTCAGGACCCCCACTCTCTGGATAAATCTCTCTGAGGGGACCGGCTCCTTATACTCTTTTAACCCCTTTAACAAAACACTTTTTTTTCAACTGCGGTTTTTCTGGTGTTTCGGTTTGAATTCTATCGGATCTAAACACTTTTTATGTCCTTTATTATTGAATATCTATTTTTCATTATTTTATATTGTTTATTTTACAAATTGTATTCTTTTTATTTCATCGATCTTCACTTTCATTTATAAACTTTATCACTAGTTGTCGTTTTATTCTAATTTTGTGCTGGAAAGCACTTTTTGATAGTGTTTGGAAAGTGTTGTATAAAGAAAATGTATTATTATTATTATTAATAACAACATAATTATTATTATTATTTTTATTATTATCAGAGCCTGTGTTCTACTCTTACGCTTTAAGTCAGAATCAAGACCCTCCAAAGACAAAACAGGTCCGAGTTGGACCGCCTCTTACACCGCAGCGGAAAAAAATGTAGGAAAACATGAGCAAATATTAGCTAAAATCAACGATGAGGGTTGGATTCCATAAAATATTTAAAGGACGGACGTTACTGTTGGAGGCCGTTCCTTTTCAGCTAAATGTTCTGGAGAGACAAATCCCCATCTGGATTAGAGAAACCCTCACTAAAACTGAACAACTGGTCAGGTACCAGTAACCAGGTCCAGACATCCCAGTTCAGTTTTATTCCGGGGTATTTATTCCAAACGGAGGCGTGTTCTCCGTCCGACCCACCTTTTCGCGGTGAAGTGGATGCGGTGGCTCTGCTCCAGGATCTTCATCAGAGTCTTGATGTCGTACTCGGAGGGCTTCTTCAGGGCGACGCCCTCGGGCAAACCGTGGGCCACCACACAGCCGGGGTCCTTCTGGATCCAGTCGTAAGGCACAGGGACCAGGCTGCTCTTTCCCATGGCTTCACCTGAGCGGCACACGACGCAGCGTAGATGTTAACAAACATACCAGCAGAAAATGAACATTTCCAGGATTATGGTTCATCCTTACTGTAAAGAACAGTGAAGACTTCCTCCACCATCTTCCTCAGGACGAAGACGTTGGACTGAGGGTCTGAGGGAGCCCGTGGTTTGCCGTGATCACCGTCATTACTCGGTTTGCTGAGGTCGCCGTCCTTGTCTTTGGTATGGGCATTCGCTGTGGTCCCGCTTTGCAGACATGGAACACCTACGGTGGAATAAAAACAGATTCCAGCTATGATACAAAAACCGGGATCTCAGACAGACTTTAAGCATTTTATCTATTTTCGTATTGTAATACGAAAATAGATTTGTTTCTACAGTTGAACGTTATATTTTGTACATTTATTCGCCCTGATTGCTGCTATGTTCATTCGTCTCGGACCCAGAAGTCTCTTTTAACCGATATTATATCCCATTCACCTCAGGTCAATAATGTTCAAGGTTTTCCAGGACGCGCGGGAACCCTGGCCTTTATTTGATCTGGGAATCTATGACTTCCAGGACAAACAGGGGTAACGGAGGCGGGACTTCCTGTGTTATCCAAAAGTTACCAAAGATTTTTGAAGGGACCGGTTTTTGTAAAAAAGTAAAGCGATATGTATTCATTTTATGTGTCCAGCATCAGATGTTCAACGGTTCCGGCTGTAGGGGCTGTAGGGGCTGTGGGTATGTGGGTATGTGGGACGCTGACGAACCCAGCAGGGACATCAGAGTTTCAGTCCCTTCAACAGTGACTGGAAGGAGTTTCCCTCAGCTTGGCGAGACAGTTGGACGCCCGTGTGAGAGCAACAGTAGGATTCTCCCGTCTCACTGGAGCTAAAACAGAATGGGACTCAAACTCCGAGGGTCCAGATCATCACAATGTTTCACTGCAGACATTCAAGTCCTCCTCAGGCTTAATTTGACTTCATGAACCAACTGGAGCTTTTTTTCGTGTCGTAGACACGGCCTGACGGGAGGTCACGACCCTTAAATCAGCGTGAGAACGCTAGACTAGACTAGAGATGTTGTTTAGAGGGAACAGGATGAAGGATTTTAATTTGGTTAAGAAGTGGTACATTTTCGGACCCGTCTGAACCGGTTGACCTCGTGAACAAACCTACATCTGACATGATGAGAGAATAACCGCACGAGGAAAAAAAACAGGTTTAAAGTTGTTTATCTAAGCAAATTTGTTTTTCTTCTATCTCTTCTTCCTTTCTAATTCTCTAATGTTTTCCTAATCAAGGAAGACAACCAGGAGAATGACATTAGAAAGGCAAATACTATCTTATATATATATATATATATATATATATATTATTGATTTACTGTATCCCACTGGACATGGCGTACGTCCACAGACCACGTTTTGTTTTTTTAAATAAATCTCTCCATCGGCTGTTTCCTGTTCATCTTTGCACATACGTACTTGTGTCGAAAACCAAAAGCGACATGTTTCACGTCTCAAACCACTTTACAAATGACCCCAGAGCCAGAACGGAGTTAAAGAAAAAAGCTTTTAGATAAGCCCCGCCCCTTCTTCCTGGATTAATGTACGGATGGAAACTGGAGCTGTGTGAACTTGTCATACAGGGGAAGTTTAAATCTCTCTTGAGGAGTCGGTGAAGAATAACTCTTGGACGATATCACTGCTTCTAAATTACACTACAATCATTTTGTGCCAGATTTAATTAGTAGCTGATTTTATGTTTTCCCTCATTCCCAGTTTATAAACGCCGTGTTTCTTGTTCTTGTTGTCTATTTTATTGTTTCAACAATTTCAATGCGGCACTCGTTTTTCTTGGAAAAGAGATTTTGATCTCATTGAGGATTTTTACCGCATTAAATAAAGGATATAACAATAACAAGAAGAAGAAAGGAAACAATAACCACAAGAATGATAAATATGGTATTTTTGTCTGTGTTGTTTACATTTTTGCCGTGCCATGCCTCACGTTTGTTTAAAATCTGCTTTCTAAATAAAGTTGAGTTGAGATGTGTGACCCCGCTGATGATGTCACACCCTTCCATCTGCGAGACGACATGACTAACAGAATTCCGCGGTAATGCGCCGCCTCAGTCAGCGGAACTCACGGCAGAACTTGTAGAAGTCCGTCTGGATTTCCCTCCTGGAGTTCAGGAACACTCTGCCCCTCTCCGTGCCGACTGCGATCACGCTGTCCTCGTGGATCGTAACGCAGGCCACCTCGGCGTTGAGCTTGGCCATCGCCATGCACTGCAAAAACAACAGGACACAAGCATTAATGGCACTGATGGGAAGTCAGGGGACGTTTCTGGAGCTTCATAGCAACACATCACCACTGCTGTTTGATCGGAGATCTGGGGGGGTGCGACTATGAAATGAAAAGCGTCGGTGAAAGTGTGTCGAGCTGCTGAATAGACTTCCCCTTTAAATCTAAATTATTGCCGGTGTGGTCAAACTTTGAAAAATGAACAAAACTTTTAAGGATGTCACACCCACAAAATGTCTTTCCGCCTTGCATTTACACAGATCTCAGATTCACTTCTGTTACTACCTGCACTGCCGTCCCAGAGATGGTTCAACGCCGACCCCCACCACAATGCTTCTTTTGCACTCACACAGAATGAAGGAGCAGAATTAAGGCCCACATCAACATGCTGAGGGAATCGGGCTCTGGTTCAACTCAAAAGCCAAAACCTCAGCAATATACAGACGCCATAGGGGAACGTGGGCCCCCAACGTCTCCGGGACACTGCTGCCCTGACACAACATCCTACATCCTAATGGATTCAAAGCTTTGACAGAAAAAGCAAACAGTCACAAGCATAAAAGGCCTCCATACAGCACATTTGATCCAAGACTTCAGAAGATCCCCAGGTGATTTGAAATGATGACATTTTCAGGCCTTGTTTAAAGATGGAATCTTGCAGCCTTTAAGGTAAAGGGTAGCGCATTAACCCTCTGAGGAAGATGAGCCAGCTTGAATTCATGATAGATTTATCGCTCGACAGATCAATGAGAATTTATGATCATACCTGACTGCTCACACAGAAATGGAGCTTAAAAGGGTGTAAAAAGCAGATTTGCAACCCCATTTTACTTCAGGTGACCTAAAACATATATGTATCGGTGATGTCATGATTAATCGTTTTCTAGATTAACCGCGATTGCTAAAGTCACGTTATCATAATCGTTGTAATTCTCTAAAATCTATTTAGGGAGACATGTTTACATGGAAATCTCTCCCCACGTGTGAGGGTGTGGTCAGACTGTGCACAGAACGTTAATGCGTGGAAATAACAGAGGGAACTGAAACTCCAGAGTTGTACGCACACACACGCAACAAACACACACACACAAACACACACGTACGAAAACACAGGCACACGCCCCGACACCAAGTACATACGCCGTACCAGCTCCATATTTTACTTATGCCACGGACAGCACTGAGACACAGGCATCAAACATCCGACACAGCTTTGTCGACTCTTTCCTGCTATAATGTCCATAATCTTTATTTCTCTGACCGTAATCGTGATATTAAAATGTAGATGAGATCAACAAATACTTGGGATTGCTGTAAACCAGAGTGTTTTCACAACAGAGGGAACACTTCTTCTCACGGATTCAGTGTGCTATAGGATGTAACGGGGTGCTTTCCACGCTTCCTCGTGTTGTTTATAACTCGTCTGACTTCTGCTGACCGGACGCAAAGACTGAGTGTTAAAGAGGGCGATCCTTCTCTGCTCATTAAGTCTTGCCTGAATTGTATATCTAAAATGAACTGAAAATAACTTCACAACTATCAGGTGTTTCTCGGTGTCTAGACCCGAAATGATTTATGTGTCAGTAACATTTAAAATGTTGTTTTGTTTGAGTAATCTGTGATTAAACACAAAAACACAAATATTTCTAGCCTCTTTTTTAGAGTAAAAAAAGGTTATAACATCATTATATTACAGTAACAAAATGAAACAAACAATCAATGAATTCACTCAGAAAACTACTGCGTCTACTACACGATATAAATACCACAAAGTAAATGTTATTCTACACAAAGTATATATTATTATACACAGTTTTGTGGATTCCATTCGGCACGTTTTGGATGAGAAGGACCAAATTTGTTCCAAAAGTGGGATTTAGACCCCAGAGAGGCATTTTGGCTAAGAAAATACCACCTAGGCCCACTAGGGGGAACTATATGCACCTTTGGCTGTGACGCAAACCTAATGTTTTATTAAAATGTAGAATTGTGCGCAGAATAAAAATGGCGTAAAAAAAGATGTAGTAGAAGCCTGATTATTGACCCGTGGAGAAGAACAGGTTTTAAGAGAGTGAAGGGCGTACGGTGGGATCTTCTTCTACGAGGTGTGTGGAACTCTTTCACGTTTGTTTGTCAAAACTTGTCTCCACAAACAACAACAATCAGCCAAAGGAGATAATAATTGCATTTATATTTTTGTTCTTGAAAGTTTATCCCCAGAGGACAACATGCAGGAAAAACAAAAAAACTAAAACTAGAAATATAAGCATCTAAAAGAGCAGTCGGTCATCTTCAGACCACAGATCTTCAAAATGCTATGACATGGTTAGAGGTGACATGCGGGACCTACCACAGAGTCCAGGGCAGACACCAGGCTGGTGAGGATCTCCTGTCTAGCCGACACAAGCGGGCCCTGAGGCTCGCTCCGGGAGTTGGTCCTGATGCCGTCACAAACCAGCTTCCTCATCTGAGCCATGGCTCTGCGGGGATCGGATGGACACAGGTCAGACGAGCGGCCACAGATCAACACGGACAGAACTCGTGGGTCAGGTGCATTCAAAGCAGCCGACCTCAGCGGGTTGAGTGGAGACTCACAGTATCTGAATCTTGAGTGAACGTGGTTTAAAGAGTAAATCAAACGTCTCTGGTTCTTTTTTTTATTGAAATTCCAAACTTACTCCCAGTCAGGTAGTAATACTAGTTTTGCACAAGGAGTTGTGGACCCCTGAAAAAGTCTACTGAATTAAATCGACTAGATTCTCTTTGTCTGTGATGCAGAAACAATCCAATGTAAGACCGATCCCATCCCAGCCCTCACTCCCACCCAAGGAGACAATAACGACCACGTCTGAGTCTGAAATAAAACTCTTGACAAAATGGTAACAATGACATAAAAACGAGAGTTAATAATCAACAACGAAACAGAGTGAGAGAAAGAGTAAAAGAAGAAAAGAAAAACACTGAAAAGTTCAAAATTCAATTTCACAAAATATGTAAATACTTTTGCACCCCGATACATGTATGTACACGCGTATACGAGGACATTACATGCACACATGTGTGTATATATACAACAACGGCCGTTGGACCGTACATTCTCATGTTATCAAGCTTCATTGCAATGGGTTATTCCAGAGATAGTTGCCAAAAAATAAATAAAAAAAGACTATATTTTATCAAATTCAGACTTCCTCCGGTTCAAGATGAATAATTCTGTATTTTATATTTAATGAAAATTGTGTAAAGAAAATGAGACTTTGTCATTCATTCATTTTATGAAAGCATATGCGTTAAATTATTTTGGATAAAAAAAAATGTTTTCTTTAATACCGGTTCGGTTATTAATTTACAAGAAATATTTTACACTGAAAATGATGTGGTTAGTAAAATACTATTTGTTTTGAGTTTATTTATTGCACAAATGCAAATGGACCAAAAATAAATCTCAGATATAACAGTTAAAAAAAAGAAATTAAATACAATATAGAAAATATGTAAAAATAAAAAAAAATAGAATAAATACATTTGGAAATAATTTGTTGTTTCTTTCTTGGTTTGTAAACATGTAAAGATTATAATATGATGATTGAAAGACATTTAAAGCACTTAAAGTTCAACAAGCAGCAGTTGTTTCTCATATTTGGTGATAAATCAAACAAATGCGACTCTGACGAAGGATAAAGAACGCATCATAAAGGTCTGCGTGAACTCCTACAGCAGCTGTCGTGACAGTTCCCTCAAAAACATGAACCTCCAACTGGAGCTGGAAGGAAGAACCGGGGGATGAACTCAGTGAACCAGAAATATCTGTTCAACAGACCAGAGGCAGAGATCCAACTTCTAAAAAAGACGCTGAGTTGTCCCCAGATAATATTGTCACATGGTTGAAAATGCGACTTTTTATATCAATTGACTCCAATTATTAAATCATTTCTCCACAAACACTTATATCCAGCCTACGACGCAGCAATGTTTGCTTTGAGGAAGGGTCAGAAAGAGTTGCATCGTGTCTTTGTGGATTTATAGAAATCATACGACAGAGTGCCGACGCAGTAATTGTGGGATTGCATGAAGAAATCCGGCGTGACTGAAGAATGTTGGAGTGGTATGTGATATGTATGAGAGCAGTATGAGTGACAGGTTGGCTCAAGTTGGAGGTGGGACTGCACCAAGGATCTGCTCTGAGCCCCTTCTTCTTTGCTACGGTGATGGACAGGCTCACAAGGGAGGGCGGGAAGGAGTCTCTGTGGACTATGAGGTTGGGGGTTGACATTGTGATCTGTAGTGAAAGCAGGGAGCAGGTGGAGGAAAACCTGGAGATGTGGAGGTTGGAGAGAAGAGGAATGAAGGTCAATTTCAACAAGATAGAACACTTCTAGGTAGGTGGAATGATGAAGATGCAAGGAGTAGAGGTGGAGAAGGTGCAGGAGTTTAAGTACTTCGGGTCAACTGTTCAGAGCACCGAAGTGTGGAAAACAGGTGAAGAAGCAATTGCAGGAAGGAAAAGGAGGGTGGAGAAGTTAAGTCAGGCCTTATAGTAGGAGTAGCAGAAAGAGTGAAGGGAGAAGATGGGAGTGAGAGCAGCTCTGCTGGATGGTTTACAGACGTGGGATTGACCAAAAGACAGGAAGCAGGGCTGGAAACTTTCAGACGTTCTTTGATGTGAAAAGGATGGATAGAATTAGAAATGAGCACATCAGAGGGTCGGCCCAGATTAAACGTCTTCAAGACAGAGTACGAGATGTAAATGGACTGTACTTATGTGAGCCGCCGTCGCCAGCTATCAGACTCATGGTTTGACATGTGCAAAGGAGAGATAGTGGACACATTGGTAGAGAGCTGCTTGAGACAGTGAGGGAGACTGAACCTTTTAAACTATAGTATATAAACTGGTAAAAAATCCTTTAAATATATCCCCAAAGATATCTGTGCCCTCGCAGCAGAAGTCAAGACCTTTTGCTGAAGAACCCTTCGAGCTTTTGCTGCTGCTGAAGGAGGGTTCATCTTCTGGAAGCCATGAATGTCTGCCAAAAACAACATGGCAACCCATCAAATAGTCATTTAAATGTTCCAGTCTGATCTCAAGTGGTCTAGTGACCGTCGTGGCCTTCCCCAAAGAGTCTCCAAATCCAGTCTGGGCACTCAGATGATGTCACATGACCCTCTTGGATTATATTTTCTCACCAACTTTTCAGAACCACAGCTCACCCATTTCATTCTAACAGAAACCAATCGGCTGGTCGATGCATATAAACAGATCAGGAGCGGGAACTGCTAACGCCAGGCACAATGTTCTCATGGCAACTGAAGCCCGTCTCCTTGGAAACTAATCTCGGGGCATTTGAACAATGCGGCTCTGGCCTGTAATCTCTCCAGACACTGGGAACCATTATACTCGCCTCTGGCGAGCCCAAACCACTGACTCAATAGAGAGACGACAGAGGAACAGAGGAAGGCAGGCGTGGCTCAGCTGCACAGGTCTGAACGAGCTATTGGCCGTCTAAATCTGCCACCCCTGAGGCCCAAACAGTAGCCCCCCACCCCACCTCCCCTTCTAAATGACTGCTGTCTGTAAATAGATGAGCTGCATAGCTAAAGGAAGTAGCTAGGATCAGAGAGGTCGAGATAGAAGCTTGGGATAATGGCGTGTTAAATGTGTGGAGCGAATCATAGGAGGGTCTGTGGTTCTGGACTAATCAGAGGCGACGTTAGGCATTATTTGCCAAAATAAAGCTTAAAGAAAGAAAGCTTAAAGAAAGAAAAAAAAACAAAGGTGCCGCGTGAGATCATCCAGACCACCAGCTCACTTAATCCTAAAATCAGATCCAAACTAGCCTGATTCCAAAACGATGTATTCATTACCGATTAATTCCCTGCACCGAATACGGAGGCTACGACATCTGATCGGGTCCTGAAGTACGACATAATGCACGAAGGGCGATGTGTCGTATGCTACGATCCACGTCAACAGTCGGAAAAGTCTAGCATGTTATAAGATTTGGTACGTAAGAGTGGACCCAGTGATGTCACCCATACAAGGTGGAACGATGAAGGACAGACGGCGTTCCCTTCATGACTCCACGACGTTCTACAATTGTTTCGCTCTGTCTTCTGCTCAGAATTAAAGCTGCAAAGACATAACAACGTCATCAATTAAGTTTTCTACTTAAATACGTCAATTTACGTGGGATGTGTAGACTCAGTCCACTGTTTCCGTTGTCCCACGATCATGACGGAAGTTCCCTTGGATGGGAATGTTGTAATTAAAACTTTATCCGTGAAAAAGGTACCAGGGCGTCAGAAGTGTGGGGATCTTTAAACGTATCTCTGCCTGCTTTGTAAAACGGAAGAAAATATCCCGGCGCTCTGTGCTCTGGAAACGATGACACAGCGGCGTACATATTTCTTAAAGTGAGCTTTGTTTGTTTGTACGGTGTCGGTGTCTGGGAATCATCATCGCATTCTCATCTGTTGTGTTTCAGACAAACAACAAAGATTCTCCAGCACAGTCTTATACAGCAGTTTGTACGCTGCATAAGACTGGATCTGTAAATGCCTCACATGACCCGATGATCTGGACCAGACATTAGGACTTAAACAGGTGCAGAACTACATAAAACAGCCTGAAAGTCCTGCGGTCTGAACCTGGAGCTGCTGATCAGAACAGAAAACCAACAAAGGTCTGCAATGTGAACCAAACTCTTCTGCAAAGTTTTGTCAAAATCCATCAAGTTGGTTGAAGGGTAAGAAAAATGAATGAAAAACAAATAAATAAAAAAATGTATTTCTTTCAACCCGATCAATGCTGCTTGCAAAAAATTTTTTTCCTGACCTGGCTTTTCTGACCGAATTTGAGCACTTTGGCGTTAATGGGCTAGTAGCAATTCATCAAAGTATAAACCATTTTGTTTCCTGTCACCACTACGTGGCGCTAAAACAAAAGCTGGATTTTTCCATTGGGGCATCTCCAGGGCAGGACTTTCATCCAACATGTCAAGTTTGGGTTAGATCGAACCACAGACGGTGGAGTTGTGATCATTTTTGAGTTTAATGGCGAGACAATAATATTTGCTGCCCTCTACAGTCAAGATCTGTCATCAAACCTCAAGCTTTTGATAGATTTTAATCCTTATGGTCTTAACATATTAGTCACCAAATTTGAAGTTACTCAGGTTAAAACTCTAGGATGAGTTAGATAAAGTACAACACCTGGAAATGGCATAAAAAAACCGTCAATCGCACATTTAAGTCAGAATGGCCGACTTCCTGTTAGGTTTACGCCAAAGCACCAAAAGACTTTTTGTTAGATCCTAATATAACAAACATGTGCAGCCAATTTCAAATGTCATGTTGAAAAAAGGTCCAACAGGGAGCGTCTTTTTCAAACATTTTAGGAATCACTGTGGATTTATTTTGCCATGACTGACGAGTGCGAAAGTTCATGAGTTTAAAGCTCGATAAAGCAGCCAAAAATATGATTAGTTTTTACAGAAAAATAATAATAAAGAAAACAAATCCTTGCAATATAACAGTGTCCTGCAATGGGCTTGAATTAAAAAATATAGACGTTTTTAATAGGCTGATCTCATGTTCCAGAGTGACTCCTTCACCACACTGGGGGAGCGTGATGCGTTGCAGACTTGTAGCTTTATTACCGCAGCTGTTAATGGCTCAGACTCGTGATGACAGATTGAATCAACTGTGTCGTTTTACAAGCAACCGGAGGAAAAATCCCTAATCTACGGCTGAAGCTTTCTACTCCCGCCACCCTGTGACGAGTCCGGATGTGCAGGTGAGTGTGGAGACACCTTCATCCTTAAAAAACAGATTGAGTCAGGCGAGGTTGGGCGGGACAAAGGTAAAATCAGGTGAGGACAACAGAACAAGCAGCTGCAACAGGGTTAAAAAAGGTGTATTCTTTATATATATATATATGCTTTTTATATTTATATATTAATGTAATATTGATTGTTCAACATGGTTTTGCCTTTTTTTTTCTTGCAAACTGTCTTAAGTATTTCTAAAAGCGCTCTATAGGTAATTTATTAAATAAACGCTAAAATTAAAGGTTTCCACAAAATCTTGGAGCAGAGGCAAGATCTCTTTTTTTCTACTTTCATAAACCAAACATATTTTACATCTTTAAGCAAATTCCCACTAAAACTTACGGAGTAGAGAGTAGAGATCGACTAGCAGACGGTTAGATTTTTGGGTCGTGTTTACGTGTCGTATAGAGCCGGTGTAAGAGGCATTAATCCGTCTTGGGTGTTGAAATAGAGTGTTGTGGCCAGAATCACTAAATTATAAAACCTCTCTTGTTCCAACAGGTTTGAGGAGGCCAACAGGAGTCTCAAAACAGGAGATGTCAATCAAGCATACAAAGAAACAGTATTGTGACATTTTTACAACATGTTTCAAGATGTGATTTGACAGCGAACACTGTTCAAACCCAGAGTCCGAGCCCTTTTGGGAACCGGTGTAATGAATTTTAACAGCTGCAGCGCATTATCGGAGAGAACGGTCAACATAATTTAAGATCAGGAATAAGATATTCAATCCTCTGATGGAAGCTTAAACAAAATAAACATGATAGTTTTAAATATTATATCCACCCATCCATTAATTTTCTTCCGCTTATCCTGGACCGGGTCTCTGTGGGCGGCTGGCTAAAAAGGGCATTCCCGATCAGCGCCAGGAGGCAGATTCGTCCAAACGATAATCTGCCGATCAGTCTCAGTTTGGACGATTCCCTACCGGTGACACCCATGCGCCGCACACACACACACCAAGCATGTGCTGCCATGCCATTGCTACAACCATCTCACCAACTTATAAATCTTTCACCTTGAATGAAGAAAACGTAAAGATCTCAATTTGTCACACCCATAAAGGCCAAAATAAGCTGCGGAGGAGCAAAACACCAAAAACGTTCGGGACAACAAACTTAATCAGACACTACAAAATGACAAACCCGAGGAACATACCAAGTTTCAAGAAGCTAACGCTGGCAGAGTGGCTAAAGCCAGCAAGAACGCAGAGCTGTTTGTAAGTATGTATGTGTCAAATAAGAGTTTAAAAGTTTCAAGGAAAAACTTGATTTTAAAACTTTAAAGAAAACATATCTGAATCAGACTTAATAAAAATTTGGCTGTAACACATTTCACGTCCATTTATTTATCCATCCATCCATCCATACTTAATCTAATCCCTTTTATTTGATCAAATATACCTCAAATTTATTATTACATAATTTCATTGTATGCTTATTTTGTTACCCATGCTTCTGTTATATAGGGATTCCATTAATCAGAATTTAATCTATTTTCCATTTCTATCTATCTAATTCTCTTCTTCATTTCTTTAAATCTATTTTGCCTCACATACGTTATTACACTATATTTGGATTATCTTACTCTAACACATGCATTTACCAAAGTATAACTATATAACTACCAATCTATCTATATACGTCATTTATTTTATTGGGTCAATTTACCTCTCATTGGTTACTGCACTATTTCACTGTAATTTCACTTTTTCTTTCTCAGCCACTGTAAAAAAAGGAATTCCCCAAATTTGGGATATTTCTCTACTTCCTACTGCTTTTCTTACATCTTTGGAGTTATTTCTACTTAATGCCATTCCTTTTTGAGAGACAGAGAGAGAGAGGAGAGTGTGATAGAAAGAGAGAGAGACAGAGACAGAGAGACAGAGAGAGAAAAAGAGAAACTATCAGTCTCTATGGGGGAAAATTACATGTTGCAGCAGCTCAAGAACATAACAAATGTGACAGTGGTAGTAAAAAAAAAAAGAGAAAATGCAATTGAATATAAATAGATATACACATTTGGCTGTCATACAGGAAAAATTTGGGATAGATTAAAAGTCTATTAATCTATCTGACACTTTTTATTTTATATATTTTAAATAATTATTTATATTTTATACTCTTCCGAGTTACAAAATAAAACACAAGAGGTTCAAACAGAACTTTTGCCCAAAACAGACATTTTATTTATCGAATTCATCTTATTTCAATTATCTACCGTTTTAATTTGACCCGTAATAGATCCATAATAATATAATAATTAATAATTTTGTACTCAGTGGCTCTAATACAGGAATTTCCCAAGTTAGGATTTTATCCATTTCCAACTGCTTTCACGTGAATTATTTTATCTTCCTAAGCCCAAAGGGAAATTAAAATTATGTTTTTTCTATATCAATCATTTTGCAGTACCACAGGTAAAATTTGTGTTATATATATTAAACCTATAGTATATTTAAACCTTTTTAAAACTACCTGACAGAACAGAATAAGTGGTAGTAAAAGCACTTTAACTAAAAATATTGAATTTATCTCAATTTAAGTTTTTAATATGACCTGCAAAGGTTTTATAATATATATATATATAATATAACAATATTAGCACGTTTTAAGAATTTTTCCGGGCAGTAATAGTTTTGTAATAATAATATATTGATAAATAGTTTATTGACAGTAGTGCAATAAGTTTTATAATAATATATTCTTGAATGGTGTATTGACTGTTTGTGCTGTAAAGGCTATATTTTAGTAAAGTATTGATAGTTTGCTCAGTAACAGTTTTAAAATAATACAATTTTTAGTAATATCTTGGCTATTTCGTAGATGCTAACTCTGCTAGCTGCTATTTTACCTAAAGTTAATGTTATTACACCAGGCTAGTTCAGCTAGCAGGCTTTGTTGTATTGGCTCACTTAGCGGTAGATTATAATGATAAAAGGTTAATTCAACACACAAGCAGATGTTGTGTGTTAAATACAGACACTTTTTAGCTCTTTATTTAGTGGGAGGAAGCGTCATTTGCAGGCTAATTTATATGCCGACGAACAATAAACTCTGGCTGCTGGCTAATCAGTGATGCTAATGAGCTAACGGGATCACAGCTAGTCTTAGCCTCATGCTAACTAGCAGCTAGCGCCAGACACAAATTAGGTGATAATCTGTTATTTCTTAAAGTAGAATCACGGAAAACGACCCGTTAGAAGAAAAACTGTGAGTTTTTAAGTAAGTAAAAGCACAAATCTGACCTTAATTAGTGGTTAAATAGCCTTGTTGATGCCGTCAATCCCGGAATATTCCCCTGTTTTAATCCATCAGAAAATCGGTTCCGTCCATAAAAGCGTCCGCTAGAATCTAATCCGAGACATGAGAGCGTCAGCGAAGCTCCTATTCCTGGGTTTATCCTCACTTTCCGTCCTGTTCCGACCCCCGAGCAGAGCAGGGTGTCCCTCTCCCCTCTTTGTTCTGTAATCCAGTAAAATTGAAACTCATTCGCCTCCTGCTAATCCCAGCCCGACGCAACGGAGGCGGCCATTGGCTGCGGTGCTCCCAGATTAGGCTCCGGGGGGAAACACGGGAAACTCACATACACTGCTGCTCACACACTGCAGCACACACGCAGGGAAACGCACTGGGACACACAAACGCACACACCTGGAGGCAAAGGTGCAAGACAAACACAAGGACACACCTACAATGCTGCACACACACAAGTACACTCGCCCACGCACACACGCACTGCTTCACAAGTACAGACACACAAATACGCACTGCTGCACACACAGGAAGCCCTCACACACGCACTGCTTCACACGTAAAGGGACACACACATACACACTTCTGCACACACAGGAAGAGACACTCATAAACACAGGGAGTCATGGACACACTTACTTGGAGACTGGGAGACACACACCCTTATACGGAGATACACTGCATTACACACAGGGGAAACACACGCAAACACATCGTCAGGGACACATTCAGGGAGACTCACTCACACACTGATGTACACAAACATGGTGATAGACACACACCCTGTGACTCCCAGTGAAACACAAATTTACACAAAGCTGCATACACACATATGGAGCAGGGCTAGACACATACACACAGTGCTGTGCACAATAAGGACACACACAAACTTCTGCACAAACAAGTAGACAGGGACGCACACACATACATAAACAAACTGGTGCGGGTCTGGATTATTTATAGGATTGAGTTTAAAATAGCTGTTTAATATGGGTTAAAGTTCACATCCTATGACAAACAGTTCTAGTAAATATAATCCTAATCCACTATTTGACTATAATCTAGTTAGTTCAATTTATAGTAAAGGGCAAAAATGTGTTTCTGCCCTCAAACTTTTTGCAAGTTTTTTATGAAAGTTTCTACACATTTCTATAAATCTTCTGTTTTTACCACATGTATGTAAAAGAAATAATTATAATAATGTGTATGTAATATCATGTTGGCCAGGAAAGGCACAATAAGTCGTCACAGAAATCAAATGAATGAATGAATGATCGCAAAAAAATAGCCTTAGTATAGGATATAGTTCAGAAGCTATTAGTTATAAAAAAAAATAATCTTAATGATCTGTTTAGTCTCAATTATTATTATTATTATTATTATAATAATGATAATGATTTATATAGCTTTCATCAAACCAAAGCATGCTTTACATAGTAGGAGACAAAAAATGTTACTTAAAGGGGCGTGTTTGTCAGATGGCAGAGTTAGGCGGTGTTGTAGGCCGTCGTTAACAGGTGGTGTCGGAGGAGTTTTTTGATTGGCCTTGCTTGGTACCCCGGACAGGACTCCATTGCTTAAGTCGAAGCGGGAGGTTATGAAGGCGTGGCCGAGGGTCACTGCCACAGAGTCGGGAAGTGATGGCCGTAGTGGAAGAAGGTGGATTTGGTGATGGATTTGATGTGAGATTGGAAAGGGAGGGTTGAGTCCAGGATAAAGCCCAGGTGGCGGACCTCGGAGGATGGGCAGGTAGAGTAGCGGTCCAGGTTCAGAAGGAGATCTCCAACCTTCCGGAGCAGCGCCTCGGGGGCAACAACCATGAGCTCTGTTCTGTTGCTGTTAAGTTGAAGCAGGTTTGGTGCTGAGGGAAAGATGTGTGTCATCGGCGTAAAAGTGGAAACTGAGACCGCGTTGGCGGAGGACCTGGCCAAGGGCATCAGGATCTTCCAGGACACCTCTTTCTGGAGGTTTTCCAGGCAAATCCAGCTGGAAGTGGGAGGAGAACCCGGGGTAGACCCAGAAATCTAGATGAACTGTGACCCAACCCCGGATTAGCAGGAGAAAATGGATTGATAGGTTATAATGTTTTGGCTGTTTGCCTCCTTCAGTTGTCAGAAATGGCGCCACTAACAGGTTCTCAGCTGAACAAACGCTGATTAGTGCAAAAGTCCTCATTCTTTTATCCCTATCAGGTCTGAGTTTAGTGAAATCATAAAGAAACAGGAAACTGGGTCAGAACCCAGGATCCAGACCACCAGAGAACTGCAGCCGACCTCTCCGTTGATGATCTGAGGCCTAAAGTTTCAGAAGTGGGACATTAAAGCAGCTTCCTGTTATCAGTATTTGGAGGGTGAATGTATAAAAGACGTCCACAGATCGCAACGGCCGGTTTTATCCAGGCCTGTTTTTAAATGTCCCTGTTTTTTCTACATCTCCGGTTCTGGTAAAGAAACTGATCTTTGGTTGTGGTTGAAATGGGATCTGTGCCCTACTCCTCAAAAACAAACATCCAGTGACATCATTGCGAGAGAGAGAGAGAGAGAGAGAGCGAGAGTCTCATCCGGTCCTAACTGTCCAGCAACAGGAAGTCCAAACAGTATCTGGAAGACTTACAGCATAACATCTTGGGGGAAGGAAACCATCACAGGTCCAAGAATGAAATGTTTTAGGGACTTTGGTCCAACAAGAACCTAATTCTTTAAGACGTGATCCGACTAAAAGTATTCAGCGTACAAAAAAACCCAAACCTTGGTTTGGACTTTAAGCTTTGCCCCGATGACGGGTCCTGATTTTAACACGATCTGGTCGTTGCTGTGACATTTTCTGCGTCTGACCCAATAAGGAGGTTAAACAACAGACGATAACGGCGAGGACACAAACACACACAAGTGGACGCAGTGATGTCACTGATAGGAGGTATGACTGTGTTTTTGTACAGAGTACAAAACGTGGCGCCGTTGGCAAAGAAGCATAAGCTGATTTCAACAGCAACATTTAGCTGCATTTAGCGCTAAATGTTAAATCTAATTCTAAATGTTAAATCTTAATGTCAAATCTAAATGTTAAATCTAAATGTTAAATAAAACTTAAATAATGAATCTGAATCTTAGATCTAAATCTTAAATGTTACATTTAAATCTAAATGTTAGATCTAAATCTAAATGTTAAATCTTAATGTCAAATCTTAATGTCAATTCTAAATGTCAAATCTAAACGTCAAATCTAAATGTTAAATCTTAATGTCAAATCTAAATGTTAAATCTAAATGTTAAATAAAACTTAAATAATGAATCTGAGTCTCAGATCTAAATCTTAAATGTTACATTTAAATCTAAATGTTAGATCTAAATCTAAATGTTAAATCTAAATGTTAAATCTTAATGTTAAATCTAAATGTTAAATAAAACTTAAATAATGAATCTGAGTCTTAGATCTAAATCTTAAATGTTACATTTAAATCTAAATGTTAGATCTAAATCTAAATGTTGAACCTTAAATTTAAATGAAATGTAAATGTTAAATGTAAATCTAAATGTTAAGGCTAAATTTTAAATTAAACCTGTTTCATCAAAATGTAAATGTTGAACCTAAATGTTAAATTAAACCTAGATGGTAAATCAAAATGTAAATGTTAAATCAAAAATATAAAAGGTTGAACCTAAACGTTAAATTAACTTAGGCTTCTCAAACATGGTGGACAAAAACTTTTGGTTATTTTTGGTGGGGAATTTGCATAATTTGTAAACTTTCAGATTCAATATTTAGATTTATCATTTGCGGTCACCTAAATGTAACTAATTATGTAAAAAATCGCTAATGCTAAGTGTGGATTCCACGTCAGTGTCTGATGATTTGAAATGAATGAATAATCGGGGTCAAACATGTCTCTTATTGGAAATGTAACATTCAAGGAGTTCCTCAGGGCTTTGTTGTCGTTACTCTGCTGTTCGGGTCTCTGTCATAGTAGTACATCGTAGAAGGGTTTCGTAAGTCGCTAGAATCTGTAGCCTCTCCTCTTCCACATGTAAGACGCCGAAAGTGAAAAGGCTGCTAACATTTGGTGGAATCAGAATGACGGACAAAAACTTTTAGACACGTTTTTTATGTTTGTCTACTGTTTTATTCAAATACTCCACTGCTCCTTTCATGTCAAGCAACAGAACAATTCATCCACATGAGTAAAGTTTTGTTTTGAGTTCGTCGTCAGGAAGCCGAGATTGTTCTTTACATTTCCATATACAACACTTGGGTCTTTTGTTTCTTGGTGGTACCTTCGATGTCAGGACGGAAAGATTGACCTCTGACCTCAGAGGGTCAACGTTACCTGCGGTCTCAGAAGGAGTCCTCTGATTGGCCCAAAAGTCACCCTAATGTAAACCCTGGAGAGATGCTAATGTGTTAGCAAGGTATGCAACAAGGGTGTTTCTCTTGGTCAACGATGCTGAACACCTAACCTGATCCAGAGGAGGTAAAGGTCAGAGGTCTAACTCATCTATAAACAGCGCTGTTGTGTCATATACTCATTTCCTGTTGTAACCGAGTGCTGTCGTCTGTTAGCTGTCATATATTAGCTGTTTATGAGTGCATGTTAGCTGCAATCCATATATTCCAGTAAGACAGCTTTTTTGTTGGGTGTCATTTCAGTTTTTGTAAGTTTATATGTGACCGTGGAATAGCTGTTGCATGTTGGCTGTTTGGGATTGTATGCTAGTTGTTTGTTATCTGTCAATGACATTGTGCTAGCTATTACCTGTAAAAAAATGATGACGCCTGTCCTGCTCACATATCTGCGGGACAGTGTAAACTATGAGCTGTCTGTCACTGTGTGTTGGCTGTCTGTCACTGTTTGTTAGTTGTCTAGCATGTATGTGAGCAGCTGCTGGTTAGCTGTATGTTTCTTGCCTGTGTGTTAGCTGTTGTTCAATGGGATTTCCACATCACCTTGATTTTGGGACAGTGGTTGCTGGACTGTTATCTGTCTGTTGCTGTTTGTTATCTGTTAACCGTTTGTCAGCAGTCTGACTATTTGTTAGCTATGTGTGTTAGTTTTCTCTGACTGTGTGCTAGCTGATGTTTGTTAGCTGTCTGAATATGTGCTAGCTGTTTGTGACTGTGTTAGCTGTTGTACCTTAGCTGTATGTGACCATGAATTAACGGATTTTTGTTAGTTGATCTGACTGTGTGTTAGCCGTCTGTTAGCCGTCTGTTAGCCGTCCGCTTTCATTGCCCCACCCGTTAAGCATATCTTTTTTTGCGTAGAAGGGTTTAATACTTGAGTAACGGCCACACGATACCGTTTCTCTCTTCAGGTATCAGTTAAGGTGACAGTCGCTCCGCCTGAGACACTCAGGAAGATCATTCCAAGGTAAACAATAACAATAAATAAAACAATAAAAGTGATCCAGACTCTTCTTCACGCCGTCGTCCATCGGCCATCTTTCCTCCCTGATCAGAATCCAGGCCTGTCCCAGAATTCCCCCTGACTGGAGTGAAGTGTCAGTAGAGGTCGTGGGGGTCGTACCGATAACATGTCTTCATGTCCGTGTGTTGTTTATATTTTCTTGAAGCGGTCTTTGTGATTGGCTAATAGGTAAACATAAATACGCTCCAGATAGAGGTTTTGGTTTTAGTGTGAGACGTTGTTCAGGCGTCCGTCCAGACGGGAGGAAGCCTCTGGAACCTCGTCGGCCTCGTCGCTCCTGCTCACGTCAGTGCTGCTCCTGGAAAAACACAAACAGGAAGTCTTGAGAATAACAACAACAAAGTACAAAGACTTTAATTACTGTAATTATTTAGCGCTGAATTGACTCAAAAACAAAAAAACAACAGAAGTTTGTTTACAGTTTACCACTCACTACTACGATCATCTTTTATACTTTCATAATTTTAACCTTTATACTAATACCTTCATCTTTTATACTTGTTTACCTTTACACTACTAACTTCAACTACTTTTGTATTTTTAACTTTCATAATATGACTTTGAGCTTTTATACATGTAATACCTTCCTACTTAAACTAGTATATACTTAAAATATATACTACTACTTTTTAGTTTCATACTTTTACACTACAAAATTGTACTTTTATACTATTACTTTTAATATATTCACTTTCTTTTGCTGTTACTTTCTTACTTTTTACCCTCATACTACATTTCAGAGTTTGCACTTTTTCTCACTTGTACTCGATTAAAGTATTAATACATAAGTACTTCTACTTTTACTAGAGTCATTTTTCTAGCGTGTACTTGTACTCGGGTAAAAAAGAAGGTCAGTGCAGGACACCGACCTCTGGAGGAGCGTCCGACTCCTGATGATGAATCCCGTTGGCTGAGTTTCCACCATGCACCTGAAAAACATCAGAAAAACATCGTAAACTCGGAAAAAAGAAAATCGCAGTCTATCAGAATTTTTGGGGAGATTCCCGGTTCCATCTCCTTCTCGATTGGATCCATGCATTATGTGTCAGACTTACCGGACTTTTATCCGGATGCCTCCTCATGGCCTGGACCAGCTGGTCCACCTGCTGGTTGTGCTCCAAGGCGTTCCTCAGGGCGTCCTCGGTGCTGAGCAGCCGCTGACGGAGGCGGTTCATCTCTGAGTCCAGGGCCGACGGGTCCAGCATGGAGTGGCGCCGGTGGTCGGGCGAAGACCTTTCACGACCCTGAATCACATTTGTCATGGAATGACGTGTACGATAAACATCCGACATTCGTGTCAACACGTCTTTATATCGTCAAACGTGATAGATTTCCTCTCGGGGATCTTCAACAGATTCCAAAGGGGTCCAAAAGATTATGACCCAAACAAGAGGGTCCAAACATTATGACCCAAACAAGAAATATTAAGATTGAAAGTCTTAATATTAGGAGAAAACATCACAACATTATGATAAAAAGTCCTAACAAGGAAACGTTCAAGTATAATGTTAAAATGTCCTTATGTTGCAATTTTGTCATTTTTGTGGAAAAGTGCTCAAAAATAATAATAAATCCTAATATTACAAGAAAAAGTATTGTTATTTTAAAAAGTCCTAATAAAATGTGTAAAGTCCCAATGTTATATGATAAAAAAAGTCCTAACATTACAAGAAAAAGTCCTGATATAATGAGAAAAATTCCCAACATTATCATAAAATGTCAAGATATGGAAAAGTGCACAAAAATAATGCTAATAATAAGTCATAATATTACAAGAAAAAAGTCCTAGTATTTAAAAAGTCCTGACATTACTAAAGAAAAGTGCTGATATAATGAAACAAAGATCTAATATTCCAAGAAAAGGTGCAAATATTATAATAAATGTCAAAAGTGCCAAAAAATAAGGATAATAAATCATAATATTACAAGTAAAAGTTCCAGTATAATGATTTAAGAAGGTCCTAATATAATAGGTTCCAATATATAATGTGTAAAGTCCAAATGTTATGATAAACAAAAGTCCAAACATTACAACAAAAAGTCCTGATATAATGAAACATAGTTTTAATTTTACAAGAAAAATCAAAAATATTATGATAAATAGTCCAAATACTGCATGAAATGTTTTAATATTACAAGAAAAAGTCTGAAAGTGACAGAAAATAATCCCAGTGCTGTGTGGTGATGTCATCAGTGTGGTGATGTCATCAGTGTAGTGATGTCACCAAGGTTATATTCAGCTTTGGCTGGTTTAGCATAAACTGTTGGAACTATTGCCTTTAATTAACTAATTAAATATGGCCTAATGGTCGCCCTCACCAGCAGGAGAAGTTTCTCACGCAGCGTCTTGATGTCATCCTGGAGTTTCTGCTCCTTCACCTTCCACTCGGCCTTGTGAACCTCCCGGTTCAGGTCTTTCTCCATGTCCCGCGAGTGGCGGTGAGACTCCAGCAGCAAAACCCTCAGTTCATTCAGACTCCTGGAGGAAAAAAAACAGAGAGAAAGTCATTGAGATTTCAGCTTCCACGGTTAGATGGTGTTAAACACCAAACAGGAAGTGTATTGTTGGACACAGGAAGTCCACATGAATCCACAAGTAAGCTCAAATTCAAAATAACGGTGGTAAAGACACAACTACAACCGTGCTAAAAATGCAAAATCTGCAATATTCATGAAAAATCTCGCCTACGATTCGGTTTTTGAGAAACATTTTTTTGTAAATACTTGTAAGAAGAAAGGGATGAGGCCTAAAAACAACCTCATGAAAACTCGTCTTCATACCTCTCCTTCTTCAGCAGCTCCTGGCTGATGTGGACCAGCTGCCCAGATGCATCATGGGACTTCTTGGTCATGGATTCAAGTTCTGCCTCCATACGAATCCTCTCCTTGGCGAAGGCTTCAGCCTTCTTCTCTCCGGAGCGAACTTTGGCCTCCAGAGCTGGTGTACGAGAAAAAAAAAGAACAAGTTTACGCCGAATGATGAGACTGCAAATGGAGTTAAAAGGACAAGATTAAAAATTCAGGATGCTTAAGGACATTTTAAAACCAACATAAGAAAACTTACTGGAAGAAAATGTTCTCAAATTATGAGAAAAAGTCTTAATAATGGGAATAAAGTTGCGTTTTTACCAGAAAACTTCTTAAAATAATGTAAAAGTCATTTTCTTATGCGGAAAAAGTTCTATTATTATAAGAAAATATCCTAATATTACAAGAAAAAGTCCAGCTAATATGAAAGAATGTCCTTAGAATTATGAGGAAAAAGTCTTAATAATGGGAATACAGTCGTATTTTTAAAGGGAAGCCTAATATAACAACAAAAAGTCATAGTTTTATGAGGAAAAAGTTCTATTATAACGAGAAAATATCCTAATATTACAAGAAAAAGTCCAACCAAAGTTTTGACTTCCCGAAATCCAAGAATGAAACGTTTTTTTCCTCTCTATACATCAATTATTCAACATCGCCTCTTCAAAGTGTGTAATTTTAAGTTCTGACGTGACAGATCGTCAAAAATGGAGCTATTGCTGCGACGATCAAAGAAGGCACCGATGAAGACGAGGACGAATCCCCGCGACGTGACCTCAGAGTCAGACGTGTGGAGATTAAAAATGTAAAACTCCAGATTAAGAGGGGGGGGGGCTTCTGAGAGCGCCACAGGTCGGTCTGACCTCCGCGTTCTCTTTAGAGGTGAAAGTTCAAACACAAGTACAGACAGAGATGAAGTTTTGAGGAAGAGGAACCAGAGCTGAGAGAAGGTCAGCGACTCTCACCGGCCATCTGAGATTTGAGGGCTTCGACCTGACCCGACAGAGTGGAGACCTCCTTCTCCCTCTTCATCAGCTTCTCCATCACTTCTGCATAGAAACAGAACGGGAGATTCAAGAAAAACAGAATTAAGAGATTTAGGCTCGTTCACTAAAATTAGATAGAAATCAACTTTATTCAACAGAGAGAGAAAAATATGTAGAGTTTAATCGATCAAAATGAATAATTATATTCAACAATTATCATATTATGATGATAATACGGTGGTAATATTATGAAAGTCAAAATAAGACGGAGTTCCGTTGAAATTTTGTAATAAAAATGTACGAATATTATAAGAAAAAGTTATTTTTTTAAGAATTTTATAAAATAACACAAATATTATGATAATAAATTCTGTTTCATAATTATTATGCAGGATAAAGTTGCAATTTTATTTAAAAAAAAAACGGTAATAAAAACACGAGACTGAAGAACCGATTTTACAGAAAAATATTTTAAGTATTAAGGGGAAAGTTTAAATTATGAGAAATAAGATTTGATTCAAACAAAAAGTTTAAATAATATGAAAATAAAGTTCTAATGTCATAAAGAAGTGTGAATAATAAGAGGAAAAGTCATGATAAGAGGATTAAGTAATAAAAGTGACAAAATGCTTTTTATGAGAAAATGTCAGAATAATATGGAAATATTCAAAATATTACAAGAATGAGAAAAAAAATAAATAATATAACGAAAAAGAGTTGAAATGTAAAAAATATTCCAAATATTAAATCAAATAGTCATAATAGAATGAGAATAGTGTCGATATTTTAATATCATTACGAATAAAAGTTGAAATTACGGCAAAAGTCCAAATATTACGAGAAAAAGTCATAATAATATAAGAACAAAGTGAAAAAGTGAAAATAACGTGAATACCTTCCATGTTCTGCTTGAGCTTCTTCTTCTCTTCTGAAATCTCATTGTCTGCAATCACCTGAAAAACATCAGGTCAGAGGGGGTCAGTCCACAGGAAATGACATCACAGGAGAGAAGTGTGTGACAGGTCTGCGGTCGCTCACGTTTGCATCATGGGAGGTGTAGCGGTCGGCCTGCAGTTGGTTCGCCGTCACCCTCAGCTTCTCCTCCAGCCTCTGGATCTCCTCCCGGCTCTCGGCCGCGGCCTTCTGCAGAGCCTGGTAGTCCGTCATCTTCTTCTCCGACAGCTCCAGCCTCTCTCTCAGCTCCGCCGCCATCTTCTCCCGCTCCGCCTGCAGCTTCTCCATCTCGGCCAGCCTCTGCTCCGCCTTCTGGAGCTTCTCGGTTTGCTCCACCAACGCCAGCCCGCTGCCGTCGCTCCTCCACGCGTGGCTCCCTTCAGCCTGCTGCTCCTTGAGCTCCTGCAGACGAGAAGAGAGGTCCTCGCGCTCCTTCCTCAGGACGGCGGCTTCGATCTTGTGTTTGGCCTTCAGGTTCTCCGTCTCCAGCTGGTGCTCCATCTTCAGGGCCTCCAGAGTCGCCCTCAGCTCCTGGTAGTCCTGCTCCGGACCCGGCGCCGTGGCTTGATCTCCGCTCAGGGAGGCCTTCAGGTCCTCCAGGGACCGCTGGTGGTCGCTCACCAGAGAGTCGAACTTGGCCTGCAGAGAGACGGGAGAAGAATCAGAGACGTTTTTGTGGACTTACCTCCATGTTTCAGAAGAATGTGAAGGTGTGGAGATTAAGTTACGTTACAAAGTTACTTTATAAAATGTAAAACAAATATATATATTTATCAAAATGACCAAAAATATACTTTCTGTATCCTTATTTCTTTTTTTTTAAATATTAAGTATTTTTATTTTTTTATTTTTGATGGTATAAAAATCTTTGCTTTCAATTATCTCCCAAAAAAAAAACTGTAATTATTTTTTTTAAACTAATTAATCTCCTGTATTTCGATTATTATTATTTATACCTTATTTTAAAACTATTACTGCATTAATTATTTTTTTGTTTTTTACCAGAAAAAGAAGATTTTCCACCGCGAGGAGCAACAAATACCTTCCAGGTGTCCATCATCTCCATGTTCTCTTTCCCCGCCTGTTGGACCTTCTGCTTGATCTCACTGATCTCCCGGTTCTTGTTCTCCACCGTCGCCTTCAGAGACTCCACCTCCTGCTGGCTCGCCGCCAACGCCGTCTCGTACCTCTCCTTCAGCTCGCTGCTCTCCTTGAAGTGGTCCCGGCCCGCCGACACCAGCTGCTCCCGCAGGAGGACCGTCTCCGTCTGGACTTCGCCGTCGTGCTGGATCTCCGGGTCGGATCCTCTGAGCTGAGTCTGCAGGTTCTGGATCTCGGCTCTCCTCAGGGTGAGGTCCTCCTCCAGCTGCATGATGCGACTCTGCTCCTCCACCGTGGTTTGCTGATGGGGGAAGAAGATCCGTCACGTTTCTGATGACCCACAGATCTCAGCCTCTGAGACGGGGAGAGGCGGACTTTTAGAAACCAAGAAGAAGTCAGGAAGTTCTGGCAAACAGCTGGTGCATTCCAGGAAATATACAGCACCCATGGATCACATGATGTAAGCGGACGGTGACAAATTGTGCGGCATTTCAGCTTAAAAACACGACGTGTCAGCAGATACAACAAAATCTCTCCAAAATGTTCAAATGTTATTTTGATTTAATTTCAAAGACTTATTCCTGTTCAGTTATTATAGTAACTAATAACTAATGTCTCAAAATACTTTTATACGACTTAAAGAGGCAGTCTGTGAAGTTCAGGGGGCATGTCTCTGAATAAATGGAATATAATATTCTCAATGAAGAACCTCTTCCTGGTGACTTAGTTGAAACAACACCAACTAATTATGTTGGACTTAATTCAAGTAAATAAGTTAAATCAACTCCTTTAAATAACGTTGGAATAATTTCAAGTAAATAAGTTGAATCAACTCCTTTAAATAACGTTGGAATAATTTCAAGTAAATAAGTTGAATCAACTCCTTTAAATAAAGTTGGAATAATTTCAAGTAACTAAGTTGAATCAACTCCTTTAAATAACGTTGGAATAATTTCAAGTAACTAAGTTGAATCAACTCCTTTAAATAAAGTTGGAATAATTTCAAGTAAATAAGTTGAATCAACTCCTTTAAATAAAGTTGGACCTCATACAGTTTACCAAATTGAACCAACTTCATTAAATAAAGTTGGACAAATACAGAGTAATTAAGTTGAATCAACTAAATTAAATAAAGTTGAACCTCGACCTAATTAAAATGTTGATCAACCCTTATTAATTAAATTGGGCCTAAACAAAGTCACTAAATTGAATCAACTTATTTAAATAAAGTTTTACCTTATCCAGGTTATTACATCGAACCAACTTCATTAAATAAAGTTGAACATAATCTTAGTAAAAAAAACTATTTAAACCTTTTATTTACACCAACATAATTACGTAAAACTGAAAGAAACTCCTTTAATCATGTTGAAATACTTTTCTTGATTTGTTGATTTTTTTGAGTGTATAAAATCAAATCTGGATTCAAAACTTGTATTTTCTGTTTTGCTGCTGGTTCTGCGGAATATAAAGTGTATGAAGATTTTATTGACCCGAATAACAGAGTCAGGAGATATTCCGTGGGTTTTTCACTCCGAGGAATCACGTAAATTTAAAAAATGTTTTTTCTAGTGCAGCTTTAAACCCTTTCATCTTTTTTTCCCTGGAGGCCAGAACTGATGATTCAGCGAAGACCATGACGTCCAAACAGATCCCTGGACTCTGCTCTCGTCTCGTTAAGGCCATAATTTAGAGCTTTACTAAAAGTAATGCATGTAAAATTAAAGGTATTGTTGACTGAAGGAGCATCAATGTGTCACCGTCTGAAACAGGAAGTGCAGCCATTCTCTCATCGTCTACAAGCAGCCAGGCAAAAAACGATGAAGCAAACGTCGTCGCCCTCCGGCCAGATATATAAAAACAGAGCTACAGAGAGGGAAGACCTCATCACGCCGATGCCTGAAGAGTAATCAGATTACAGCGCAGAGCAGTAAATAGAGAGTGTTAATGTCCGCAAGAGTGTCCGGAGATAGAAGATCAAAATCTCTCGTCTTCACCTTGGATCTCTTACCCGACCTGACGGACGCCGCCTCGTCAGAAGCTCCTCCCTGCAGGCAGAAGCAGAACTTACTGCGGAGGTTTCAAGATTTCAAGACCCTCGGATCGGTGGTACGGTTATTGTTTGAAGTATTATCATTATTAGATAATAATTACACTTGTTATTCATCCTAATATCATTTTAGATTATTACAGAATCATTATTCCAGTCATTACTCATCAATAAATACCAAATTATACCTCATAAATGTCATTTTATCACATTATTCTGCATATGATTTCATATTATTATACTTGTTATTACATATTGTGCATCATTTTTCTCCCCTGTAAGTTTTATTTTTCTATTATTGTATGTTTTATTATTTGTATTATCAAATATAATGATTGTCATTTCACTTGATACTAATATTATTTTATATAATCCTAAATATAATACCATGATACTATGATTAGAAACATTTATAATTGTTACACATATCCTACACATGTTTTATACAACATATATATTATGTGTTATTATATGTTATAAGCATAATTTGTATTATTTATTACCACTATTTTGTGTTATTGTACTTATTACATATTATTCATATTCATTTTCATGTAGCGAATTATTATATTATAGGATTATTATTGACTTAATCCTATTATTATTACTACTAGTATCGTTCTTGCTGCTCTACGGAGAAAAAAATGGCGGACTGTTATTTTTTTGCTGGTGTTCTGAAAAACTCTCGCGGCGGAATTCTTGGTTTTGTCGCTTAAAGTTATTAAAAAAGAAAAACGAAAGAATTCTTCCGTTGTATAAAAACACTATAATTATTTCTAGAACTAATGACTCAGTTATTGCCAGAAGAAGGAGGCGTGGCCTATGGGTCACCTTCCTCTATCTCTACTTTGATTGGATAAATCTGGCGCCATATTCGGGGGCGGGGCGACCCGAACCCGTGCGACTTTTCAGCAAAGAAGCAAACAGAACCACAAAGCGGCGGCGGTGGCGACAGGCAGAGGGCTGGAGTTTTGTTACCCTCCTCCTCTCCACGTCTCTCTGCAGCGTCTCTGCTCTCGACTGTTCGAGCAGCAGGCTGCGTTCGAGCTGTCGGATGCGGCCGTGTTCCAATTTGGTCTGAGTCTACGGAGAGACAGAGGAAGAGGAGAGGAGGGGGGGTCCGAAGGGGAGAAAGACGATAAAAGGAGAGTGGGCTCTGACCAGAGGATCTGATGAAGGAGCTGGAGACGAAGATTAGTATCATTTACTATTCAATTATATGATACCTTAAATTTAAGGTAGCCCAAACTTTGTACTGGTGGAGAAAAAAAAACTGAGTGAACTCATATACGAGGTTTTACGGTAAAATGACGTGATGACGATTAAAAGTCAATGAAATAAATGAGAATGAGAAATCATTTATACTTTATAGAACATGTAATCGAAATAATTTGATGGTAATAATGGTTAAAATATAAACTAAAACAACAATGATAAGAAGAAGAATTAGATAAATGACTTATAAAATATAATATAATTTAAAAAATAATAATGGTAAATTGCAAAGTAACGCATAATAATTGTAAAATATAATGTTTTGATAATAATGCAGATGATTTGAAATATAATTATAATTTTGAGGGTGATAATGGTATAATTATTAGGCATATATAATTTACCATAATAAATGAAGAATTTAATAATAACAACTGTATGACTAGAATAATTAAATACATTCATAGTGACTGAAAAAATAATAAGGGTAAAAAGAAAACATATAGTATTATATTAAAATCATAATAAAGAATGCTTCCAATGATGATAATGGTACAATTATTATAAAATATTTACTGAATTGAGCAAATAATAATAAAAACAACAACTACAATAATAATAATAAAGATTTTTTTTTCGTGATGCTGAAGATAATCCTGGTTAATCATGAATGGAATTTACTATAAAATAATAATAATAAAATAATAATTCCAACATAAAAAGTAATAATAATAATACTGATGATGATGATGATGATGGCGGCAGTGGACCCTTCCTCACGCAAACAGCAGGGAAGGGGCAGGAAACACCCTGGAGAAGCTACCACTTTATTTCTATGACATAATATGGACATTATGATCCCTGATTGATTCTCTAGGAGGCGCCATAACCAGCTTTTCCAAATCATCATCCTGTGTGACGCATTCTAACATCTAGGGGTCGTGACCTTTACGGACAGACAGGGTGTTAAGGATCCGGGTCGACTGAGTGAATGGTGATCAAATACCTCCAGGTCTCCTTTGGTGATGGATTCTTCCTCCACTCTGAACTGAAGATCCTCCACTTTCCTGGAAAAAAGAGGATTACAGAGTCACTAATAAAACCACAGATTAAAGGGACAGTCCGCCTAAAAATGTAAAACCAGGCAGGTAAATGCAAAATAGGTCTGCAGGTTAAACAGCCAACACTTTTCATGGGGGAGGGAGGAGGGTGTTAAAAATTCCCCTCTGCCAGAGGGTTAAAACATGAAGTAGCTTCTAAAGAAGTTAGCAGCGCGATAAAGAGGGAAAAAAAACATCTTCTTTGTTTTAACATTAAAGGTCCAGTCTGTGAGCGTCAGCGGAATCTCTGTGAATAAAAGGAATATAATATTCCACTGCACGGTGCCGATTGGCAGAATGTGCTTGAAAAGGTTTGAGGAAGCCCCGCCCCTCCGGCTTTGAAAGCCGATACAGAGGCGGGGGCGAAATCAGGAGATCGCAACTTTGTTTTACTCTGAAGATCCAGAAACATTTTGAGGACTAAGAATCTTTACAGATGTTTAACAAGAGGAAACAAATCCTGACTTAAATTTTTGGATGAAGTGTTCCTTTAAGACTGTTGGGCGTGACCTCACCGTTTCTCCTCCTCGAGCTGATTGGCCAGTTCCAGCTTGTCTTTCTGCGTGGAGGCCAGCATGGCATGGACCTGCTGCAGGCTGCTGTCGTTCTCCGACACAAACTGGGGACAGAAGACACAAACTCAGTCACATGACTCTAGAAAAGTCACCTGACACTGGATCAGTCACATGACCCTGGATCAGTTTCAAGACCCTGGATCAGTCGAATGACACTGGATCAGTTAAATGAATCTGGATCAGTCACATGAATCTGGATCAGTAGCATGACTCTGGATCAGTCACATGACCCTGGATCAGTCACATGACACTGGATCAGTCTCATGACTGGATCAGTCACATGACCCTGGATCAGTCAGGTGACCCCGGATCCGGTTCCTACCTGCATGTGTTGCGTCTTGACGATGCTCAGCTCCTTCTCCACGTCACTGATGTGGCTGGTGGCCTTGGCCATGTCGGCGCGCTCCATGTCCCTCTCAGCCAGCAGCTGCTCGATGTGCTGCTGCTTCTCCTTCAGCGCCTCCTGCAGCGCCGTGGTACCGGAGATCTTACGGGCGTAACGGGACGACGTCTCCGTCAGCTGGAGAAGGAGAAAAAAGATGTCAGGGAAGAATGACAACGACCTTAAACATCAGAAAATGTGTTTGATGTTCACACGGAAACAGTTTTTATGGCCTTGACTCACCGTCTAGAATCTAGTTCTAGATTCTAGAAGGTCAGATCCTGGGGGATCTAGATTCTAGATCCACAGCATTAGATCTGGTAATTTTATGCATTTTCTATTTCAGGGAAATATGCGGAACAATCGAATGTCAGGACATTATTATTATTATTATTATTATTATTATTATTATATTAAAATGTCAGAAACATCAACCAATAATGTCCGAAAATCATAAACATGATGGTGGAGGATCTCATTTGTGAATTTAAGGAAATAACCGACTATAACCGGTTATTTGATAATTATTGAAATTGTGAAGTTTAATTTTTTCTAATAAAGTATTAATAAAATATAAGTAATAAGTAATAAAATATTGAAAAACATCAGATATGAATCCGATTCAGGACCACTTATGAAAGTGGCCTGCGTCTGATTTGAAAGAAAATCGGATTTGTGCTGTTCAGACTGTCAGATATATATAGATATAATAATACATTTAATTTATAATGCACTTTACATCTGGATCAAGTGTGAACGTAGTCTTAGTCAGCTGGACCAGAGTTCACCGGGCCCAGAAGGAAATCCGCGCCACGACAACCAACCCATCAGTAAATAAGTAAATAAATGAAACTTAAGGCTTTTACAAACGTTTCATGACCATAATTATACATCAAAAAAGGAATTAATTGCATGTATGATAATATATTCACATTAATTAAAAAGGGCAAGCGCTGTCGTCCTCCAACATGCAGTATCTCCTCTGTCCACTAGAGGGCTCTAGGAACATCTGACCTACAGGATCAGCTAAGTGTAAGATGTTCTTTAAATATACGTCTGTTTTTATTCCTAATTATCTTATTCGTCATTCCTTCTGCTCTTTTTAAGTGTCTTAAATTATGTTGTGTTTTTTTAAAACATTTTTTACTTTCTTTACTGACAGCCTGTATTAATCAACATTTTCTTTTCCATTGATTTTGGCGTTGTGCTTTATAAATCCACTTTAGAATGGTCTTAAATATAATTCTAAAATGTCAAATATAATCCTGAAGTGTTTTTTTTTTAACATATTAAAAATCTAAAATAATGACCTAATCTAATGACCAAAGCCGTTTTCATTAAAACCTGATCCAATCAATCCAACGTTTTCTTCTAAATGCGCCTGTAGCGGATCATTAGAGGTCACATGACCTGCGCTCTCAGAGATGGTGCCAACAATTAGGCTAAGTAAACGGGCGCGTCCCGCATCAGAGATCTGGAACGCCACTCGGGGCTGAAAATCAATCCTGACGTTTGGTTTCATTTCAATGGAGTTCCTTAGAGATTCAGCAGAAACGAGATCCTGCAGCGTCACAGAGACCAGAGACCAGAGACGACCTCATCCGTCATCTCGCTGTCTCACCGCAAGACATCTAGAGGTCACATCTAGGTCAAATTGTGGACATTTAACTGCAATATATGCTTTAATGATACAGATTTATTACGTCATAATACCAATAAAAATAAAATGAATTAAAAATAGCGGCTCCAGCGTCTCTGTGATGTAATGTAGTGTCTCAGTGATGTAATGAAGTGTCTCTAGTGTCTCTGTAACGTAATGAAGTGTCTCTAGTGTCTCTGTGATGTAATGAAGTGTCTCTGTGATGTAATAAAGTGTCTCTAATGTCTCTCTGACGTGACGACGTGTCTCTATGATGTGATGACGTGTCTCTAATGTCTCTCTGACGTGATGACGTGGCTCTAGCGGTCTTACCAATCCAGCGCGGCTGGGCCTCCCGCTGACGGAGGAGGCCACCGAACTGACGGAGCTGATGGAGGAGCTGCTGGGACTGTGGACCAGAGAGGAGACCCCCATCGCCATCCGCTTACTCTTCTTGGCTTTGGCCGGGCTGGTGGACGGGAAGCCGATCCGGATCACCTTATGGATCGGAGCAAAGAGGCCAAACTTGGGAAGACACTGGAAGTACCTTCAGGAAGAGGAGGAGGAGGAAGAGATTAAAGACACTAGCTTAAGCTATTAGCTACCGTATATTAGCCGCTCCACAATGTTCCTGGACTTTTATCTGGAGCCAAGATTCTAGCTGTTGCTGTTAGCTACAGAGGCTATGATAGCCGCTCTAGAATGTTCCAGGACTTCTTATGAAACCAAAACACCAGCTTTAGCTGTTAGCTACTGTAGCTGTTAGCTACTTTAGCTATCTTAGCTGCTTTAGTACCTTGTACCGGCTACGGCGCCGTCGTTCTTGCCCAGAGGTTCGTCCAGCTCGACTCCGCACCAGTCACCTTTTGCGAAGTCGGTCTCCCCCATGTAGCGAATGACCCCCATCTTTGAGCCGCCCACCTACCAGACAGAAAGGTCAAAGGTGAGGGATGTAAAAACAACAATGCATCATCAGAGAAGGGGTCATAGTTCACATGAACTCCCGTCTAAAAGCAGAGTGGATGAATTCAGAGTAGAAACAGGGATAACCCACACAAGGAGTCCAGACTACATCCCCCATAATGCCGAGTTACGCATTAGTAGTACAAAATGCTTCCCAGGGCAGAACACAAACAATAAAGTTTTAAAACACTTTCATGTATAAAAGAAACAAAAGTAAAACTATTTCAAGTCATGAAAACAAAATCATTAAAAAAATGACCAATTGAAAATAAAAATTTAGAAATTTAAACTGAATAAAAATAAAATAAGAGCAAATAGTCAAATAAAGGCGGAACTCTTCATTGGTTACAAAGTAAAAATGAACCTATTGTAATTTCTAAAAATAAACAATTACCAACTTAAAAAGAGAAGTCATTTTCAAAATAAACAAGCAAAGGTTGTAAAAATTAAAATCTAATCAAAATTAAACTATTAAAAACAAATACCAAAGTAAATATAGAAAAAAACAAAGGGAGATTAAATAATAAAGAATATACAATTAAATAATAATATAATAATAAACCTTTTTTATAACAGCACTTTCCTTCATATTATTCAAATTTAAAAATCAATAAATAATAAAACAGGCAGCCAGTGAAAGAAAAAGATAATTAAAAAAAAAAACTATTACATAATTATTAATAAACAATTTAAAAATTGAATGGCGAAAAAAATTAAATACACGTAACTGTTAAAAAACAACAACAATGAAATGAATGAAAAATAAATAACAAGTAAAAATCTAAATAAAGTATTAAAAAAAATAAATAATAATTAACAAAAAAAAGAGAAAATTCTTCATCAGATATTATTTTGTGATGTAATAATTTGATTTATCTAATTAAATTAAATTATAATCACTATATTTAAGATTAATTTGCATTACTTGATACAATACTGGTCGGTGACCAGCAGAGGGCGCTGTGTGTTGCGTCACAGAAGAAGAATGTCAGTTTTATTCCAGGGATGTTGGAGGAGATTTAAAGACATCCGGTGTTCATGTCACATCTGCTGCTCCCACAGCTCCAGACTCACTCTCCAGCTTGCATCATCATAAAACCAGACCGAGACCGGTTGTGACATTTTATCCCAAAGAACGTCGTGTTCTTCTCCCACCCCTTCATTCATTATTAATCCACGAACCAATTACTTTACCGTGTCTGCAGCTCAAACTGCATTTTATCAATCCATCAATGTCAAACGCAGTTTCCCACGAGCCAAAGAGGACGCCTTAAAAAATACATCAAAAAACTTATAATAAAATACAAATAATGTAGTAGTGCAACTGTTATATCAATAAAAAAATATTAAAAAAAGATAGTAAAATTTACTTTATTATATTAAATTATTTTAATTTAAAATAAAACAATATTAATATAATAAAAATCGAAAAAAGTGTAAAATAAATAGTAAAGTTAAATATTTAATGATTATTATATAAATCTAAAAAAATAAAAATATTTCTAATAAAATAAAACAATATTAATATAATAAAAGTGTAAAATAAAAAGTAAAGTGAAAAATTTAATGATTATTATATAAATATAAAAAATTAAATAAAAATATTTATAATAAAATAAAACAATATTAATATATTATAAATTTTAAAAAAGTATAAAAAAAAATAGTAAAAATTTAAATTGAATGAATAGTATATAATATATAAATTATTATTTAATTTAATAATTATTGTATTATTTATATAAATATAAATAATACAATAAATATTTTAAAAAAATTTAAATATTGAATATTTTAATAAGCAATAATATACCTTAAACAAAATCATAAATATTTAAAAAAAATATATATAAATCAATAAGAAAAGAGACAGTTGTTTTCTTAAATAATCAAGCGGATACATTTGTAATTATTCACCATTCCACAAATCTTTTATCTCACCTCCATCGCCCTATAATTAAATAAAAATGCAGAATAAAACACGCCGAATATGAAAACTTGCAGCCACAAACTATTTATATTTGAATCGTTGAGTTTAAATCAGTGGAATAAAATTCTATGGAATGTCTGATACACACTGATCAGCCATAACATTATAACCATCTGCCTTATTTCGTCTAGGTTCCCCTTTTTCCCCTGAAACATCTCTGAGCCGTGGAGGCCTGGACTCCATCAGACCTCTGAAGTTCTACTGTGGTATCAGCAGATCCTTTATGTTCTGGACGCTGTGAGGTGTGGCATCCATGAATCACACTTGTTAGTCCAGTACGCCCCATAGTTGCTGAACTGGATTGAGATTGCTGCTTCTCAAAAGGACATTTTCCAGCAGAACATGGTCCAAAGCCTCCAACGGTTTCTCTACTTCCCATAATGCACCCTGGTACCATCTCCTCCCCATGTAAGCGATGCTCATTCACATCATGTAAAAGAGAACCTGATACATCAGATCAGACCACCTTCCTCCACGGCCCAGTTCTGATGCTGATGCCATTGGAAGCAACCTCAGGACAACATGTTTCCCTGCTGCGTAACACAGCCGACCCAAAGGCTGGTAACCATGGGAACCACGCGATCAATGTTATTCTGACTTCACCTGGCAGTGGTTATAATGTTGTGGCGGCTCAGACTAAATACTGGCGGATACAGCAGAGGCTTTCATGTTGAGAGTAATCCTCCTTTCCTGAGGCCTGAGAGAGAAAACGTCGCCAGATATCACGGCGGCGTCACTAGGGATTAAAGCGGTGGCTGTCAAACGGTCTCGTCACACTTTAACCAGTGACGATGACCTGAAGAGAGGTCAACCTTCGTCCTCTGTGGATTTGATGAAGTCTGAATATTCAGATAACGAGTTTGCTGCCGTGCTACTATATTAGCCAAGATTAGCTAAACTGGCTGAATCAATTTTGGTCACTTTACCCAAGCAGGAAGCAAATATGGCAGCACTTCCTGTTTATAAATCATCTCTCAGAAGTTAATGGTCAGTATTTAAGTTTAATTTATGTCCAAACATTTAAAAATATCACTTTAAGAAGAAGGACTGAGATGGATATTTTAACCGAGCTGCAAAGAGAGACTTTAGCATCTCAGCAGGGAGCTAACGCAAATGCAACACAGATTAGCATTTTGCTATGAACCTACGTATAGCCTCGATAAACTCCCATCATCATTTAAGATTTCAACATATCGTTAGAAATATTGCGTTGACCGAGCCAAAATTGCTTGTTTTCAACAAGCTAACTTGCTAGCATTTGGTGTTTTTTACGGGCTAGCATGTTAGCCTTAGTTGTTTTCAGCAGGCTAGCATGTAAGCATTCATTGTTTATGAAAGGCTACTATGTTAGCACTGATTCATTTCACCAGGATAGTATGTTAGCATTCATTGTTTCCAATAGGCTAGTATATTAGCACTGTTTTCGTTTTTCACCCAGATAGCATTTTAGCATTTGTTGTTTCCTATAGGCTAGTATGTTAGCACTGGATGGTTTCAGAAAGCTAACCTCATCATCATCATACCATCATATGATGATGGTATGATGCTGCCATTAGCTGTTTTTAGGGAGCTAGCATGTTATATCGTTAAGTTTCTGCTGAAAGTGGTGTTTTTTTCCCCCAATAAAACCTTTTTCATCCTAGAATTCTGTGAAGTTCAAACCATACAAAAGCCTCAGATGTATTTATGTACTTTTATTTTCAGCACCACTGCATTAGAACAGCTTAAAGGGTAGTTCCACCTACTTATTACAGATTATTCAAATAAACAGCAGAACCATGAAGGGCTGAACGCTCATTTAAACTCGAGCGGACTCTCCAGAACCAGAGAGGGTAACCGAGGGTCCGTCCTCTGAGGACGTTGGGGGATGCTGTGACATCAGAACTTCCAGTTTAGCAGAATGTGTGACGGCCAACGAAGGGAAACAGTCGTCTGAGGCCTGAGACCAATGGTGTCCACTCAAACGGATGGATTACATCAGATCAATGTGTCAGCAGGAGCCTCTCCTCTCTGAGTGCTAAGAGGAACCCAGAGTGATTCACAGAATCGACCCATTTCCAGCTGGGCCGGTCCGCCGGTTAATGGACGGTCATGTGACACGAGGTCAATAACTGAACCCAATGATGGAAGCCGGTTTATGTTTTTTTATCCAGATATTTCCACTAAAGAGGACAGGATTAGAGGCGGACCTCCTGTCTGTGTGGTCAATCTGAAGCTAGTTAGCTTAGCATTTAGCATGTAGGCTAGAATGACTGGCAAATGTTCGCTTTCGCCTGAGTCCCATTGGTTATTTGGTACGTTGGTCCACTGTTTTGGTTGGTTGTTCAGATGGTTGATTTGTTGGTTCAGTTTGATTGGGTTGGTTGGTTGGTTGGTTGATTGGTTGGTTGGTTGGTTGCTTTTACAAATGGCTGATTGGTAAATGTGTTTGGGTTCGTTAAAACTTAGTGAAAGAACGTAGAAATAATCCAATAACTAGATAACAGCATTTTGACAACTTCCTGAATTAACCACAACCACTGAACTGATGTCTTTGAAACTTTGTGTGTGTGTGTGTGTGTGTGCGTGTTTGCGTGCGTGCGTGTGTGTGCGCGTGTGTGTAGAGAACTTTAGAAATTAAAAACCACTCACCAGAACCCGATCTCCAATTCGAAGATCCTTCTCGCCGCCTTTCTTGACCGACCCGCTGTCCGACATGTTGGACCCCGACTCGTTGCCCGTCTTGATGCCGCTGTTGAGCAGACCCTCTCTGAGCGGCACCACCACCACCACCCGTTGACCGGCGGGGGCCTGATTCTGAGCTGAGACCGAGTCCGTGGAGTGGGTGTCGCTCCCATCTCCCGCCAGCTGTCGGGTGAGCTTGGAGGGTCGCGTGAAGATTCCCTGGAGGGGCTGGCACTCAAAGTAGCGCACGCCGCCCACCGACCCATCGTTCTTGCCAACTAGGTCATTGAGAATCACGCCGGCCCACTGTCCCGGAGCAAACTGGGTCTCCCCCAGGTAGGCGATGACTCCTGGTTTGACGCCGTTGACCCAGACATTCTCGCCCACGGTGTAATCCCCCAGAACTTCATCCCCCTCCTCAGAGAGTTTCGGTGGAGTGGAAGGCTTGACGGGACAACCTGGGGGAGAAGAAGACACGGGTCGGGATGCAGATGAATGCTTCCCCTTGTTCTCAAACACTGCCTGCATTGTGGGAAACATCCTCATTCACAAACTTCATCAAAGGAGAGCCTGAATCCAGAAGAACAGTTCACTTTTTGTAGAATTGCTGTAAAGTGGGTCAGAGCGCCGGGTCCCGTGATTGACCCCGCTCTGATCGCGCCTCTTTGACACTCGGAGCGGTTCCACGCCGGCGTGTATCGCGAGCGGGGATCCATTAACATGCTGTCTGCTGCACCGTCTGCCAGCGCAGGACGGGTCGGTGTCTCCCAGTCACCCTGAGGCGCCGTGAGCGCCAACGCTTCTGCTTCACGCCTCAGTCGCCGCCATATGTTGAGAATCGGTCCAAACGCAGCTTCTTTTTTTTTTGACCTATTGGTTCTGTTCACTCTTAGATTCTGTCTGATCTCATCTTATGATCAGAGGGGGAGGAGCTCTTGGACCTGAAAACTGCTACTATCTGCTGACTGCTACTATCTGCTGTTAGCTGCTATTTGCTGCTTATAGCTAATATTAGCTGCTTATCTCTGCTAACTGATAAATGCTACTACCTACCTGTTACTTGCTGCTAATTTCTCCTGAATTCCAACTTCTACAAACTTAGATCTACTAGTTGCTAATGAGTATTAGTTGCTGTCTTTAAACTAACTGCTACTTCTTACTAGCTTCTACTAGCCGCAAACTTCTAGCTTCTAGCTACTAGTTGCGTTTACTAAATTCTTATAGCTGCTTACTGCTAATGCCTGCTAACTACTACTACATAACTGCTAAGTTCTACTAGCTAACAACTATTAGTCGCTAATAAATATTAGCTGCTAAATTCAAGCTAACTGCTACTAGTTACTAAGTTCTACTAGCTGCAAACTGCTACTAGCTGACAGCCATGAGTTGCTAGCATCTACTGGATAATAATTGCTACTAGCTAAGAGCTTGTAGTTGCTAACTTCTATGAAACTTAACAGCTACTAAATAAATGCTATTAGCTGCTTTTAAGGTTTCCGTTTAAATAAGTTTTCACGTGAAACCGAGGCCTTCTGCTGAAAATAGGTTCCGTGTCCGTGTGCCAGCTGTGATGTCACAGACCCACTCTGCCTGTGACCATTACATTTTTTATCTTTTTTTTCCCCAGACCACATCAGCGCATCATGTGATCGCGGCGGGCCGTCCCACTGCGAGCGTTTAAAGCCTGAGTTAACTCCTGATTCGTGTTGCTGCGGCAACAGGAGAGTAAAAGGATCCTCGGCAGAAGGAAGACTGGAAACACAGCCTTTACTTTCACTATTGTGTTCATCTCCTCCTCCTCCTCCTCCTCCTCCTCCTCTCACACCCACCAGCATCTGAATCCCACTATTCATCCGCTCAGCACAATGAGAGCTCCACAGCTTCCTCCCCCCCCCTCCACCTCCTCCACCCCCCTCGCTGATCACACACGTCTCTCTGGCCTCTTTAACTCGCCTCCATCATGATCATTCTCCACGAGGACCTTCATCTTCCTCCTCTTCATCTGTCTGCTTGATTGGTAAATGGCGTATGCTGTTGTGGCAGCTGGTTGCTGACAGATGGAGGGGGTGGAGCTTTGACAAGACCGCTCAGGCACAGGTCCCACCAGAAGAACACCATAACAAAATCATAAGATATTCCAGAGGAGGTGAGGTTCCAACGCTAAGGTTCTGGGAATCCAAAGATCCACATTATCTGTGGACAAGACCTGGAACAATGTTGAGAAGTCCTAGAAGATCGAAAGAAAACATCCCAGGACCTGCAGGCATCTCCCACCTCAATAAAGGTCAGAGGTCATGGTTCCACTATTCCAGAGACTAAAAATGGCATCATGTGAGAGGAGAAACCACTGCTGACCCGGTTCTCAGGAGAACCGGGTCAGCAGTGATGGGCCGGTCTGAATTTACCCAAAACACACCTGGTGTGAGGTGGGAATGTTGTGGAAATTCTTCTGGCTGGCTTATTATTATTATTATTATCATGGAGGGAATATCTTATGATTTTGGCTGCTACTGTGCTACTGGAGAGACACTTAGACCTAGACTTTGATTAGACCTGAATGGCCGAAGTCCGGATCTGAACCCCCCTGAGATGCTGGATACCGGGAGTCCCAGAACCACGGAAACAGCTTTTGAACCTCACCTCCTCTGTAATATCTTATTATTTTGGCATGGTGTGCTACTGGTGAGACACTCAGGACCTGAACCTGAGATGCTGATAAGATCGGTCCCTCCTCCAAAACCCTTCAATGAAGCTGCGCTGAAGCAGTTCTGCAAAGACGAGTGGGTCAAAGATCCCCCACAGTGATGTCGGAGACGGATCTCCAGAAGAAGAAGAAGAAGAAGAAGAAGAAGAAGAAGAAGAAGAAGAAGAAGAAGAAGAAGAAGAAGAAGAAGAAGAAGAGTCTGGCTGCTGCTGAAGGAGAAACATCTCGACGTCTGCCTTCATTCGGAAACTTCTGAGTCCCTTTGAGTGACTGATTTCTGGGAAATCAGTTTTAATTGCAGTGAAAAAACAAGGAAGGAAATCTCCAGATGTCTGGACTGTGGTCACATGATCTCACAGCTTCTCAACTACAGACCATAATAAGCCTGTTTGTTGTTTTTTTTGTCTGAAATTACAGCTCCTGTCTTCGTAAAGTAATCACAGCTGTTTCATGTTTATCCTCCCGGCTCACATGACGGCGTCACCGACATCCAGCGCCGCTTCTGCTAAATTACAGCTCCAGTCATGGAGGCGGCGCCTTTAGATCCAGACGCTCGCGTCTGAGGAGAATCTCCGACTCCGTCTTACTCCGCCTCATTCCAGATTACGTTACAGGTTTACCCGAGTCGACATGTCGGGTAGATTCCATCTGCCATCAGAAGGTTCTAGCCGACGATCAACCGTCACACAAATAAAAGTAGGTTTTTTCACCCCCACGTTTTTTTAAGCAGTTTAATGATAAAAATAAACTTCACGACATTTTCTTTGATCATTCTTTCGTTTCTCTGTAATTGTAGCTTCAAAGGGAGGCGCCAATGAAAAAAATTAGCAACTTCCCCGAAATAAAAGCAAAACACTTCGAATACGTCGAATATTTGTTTTGATTAAAAATCCCGCTTTTAAATAAAACGAGGAAGATGACGAGATCCGCTCTTGCCTTCCTCGATGTCATAGGAGTCACGTGATCATGTGAGAGTGAGGAAGAGGAGGAGCGTATATGAAACACGTCGAAGCATAATGAAGAGCGTCGTTGAACGGTGTACCACAGGGACATATTTTAGGAGCTGTCATTTTTTTTCTATTTAATTTTTTTTTTAGGATCTTCGTAAAATTTGTGTGACATTTTTTTCAACCAGATGAATATTTGTTGGGTCTGAAATTCAATCAAATCCACTGACAACCGCCTCATACGTTTCTGCAAGTCACATGATCTGGTGACAGGAAGGACCAGGAAGTGGGGTCTGCAGATTCCTGGACGTTTCAACCACAATTCTACGGCGTTTACCTTCACGGTAAACGCCGTAGAATTGTAGGAGCTTTGTAGGAGCTTCAACCACTTTCACAGTATGATGATGTCCCAGAGTCAATTAAGTACTTCCACTTCCTCCGTAGTTTCAGTTTCGCCGTATTTGCAGTTTCTCTGTAGTTTTCCGGAGTGTGTTTTTGTCATTTACGGTTCACCATAACTTGTTTGTTTGTCGTTACAATTTTTTTCTCGATGTATCAGCAGTTTCACTTCCTCTGTAGTTTTTGTCTGCACTGTCAATTTCTCTGTAGTATTTTGTCTGTACTTTCAGTTTCTCTCCGGTTTCATTTCTCTTGATTTTGTAGGAGGGGGGACTTTATTTTTCTCCATAGTTTGTTTCTCTGTAGTTTCAGTTTCCCTGCAGTTTTCCATCTGTACCTTCAGTTTCTCTGTAGTTTTTCATCCGTTCCTTCAGTTTCTCTGTAGTTTTTCATCCGTACTTTCAGTTTCTCTGTAGTTTTTCATCCGTACTTTCAGTTCCTCTATAGTTTTTTGAATATACCTTCAGTTTCTCTGTAGTTTTTAATCTGTACCTTCAGCTACTTTGTTAGTTCACTTTCTATGTAGCCTCAGTTTCTCTGCTGCTTTTTGCCTCAACATCCCGTTTCCCTGTAGTTCCTCTGTAGTTTCAGTTTCCTTATATTTTTGGTGTCTCTCTGTTTTTTTTTTTTCTTCTTTAGTAGTCGTTTTTACTCTCAGTTTCTCTTAAGTTTCTGCTTTCTGTAGTTTTTTGACTTTAATAACTAGAAAAGATAAAGTCACTTACCAAGGGGTTGAATAAAAGCCTATTCTACTATTTGATTTTGATTTAAAACTTTTTATTTATTTGTTTTATAAAATTGTTTCGAAGTTTGTTTTGGTCCTGCTGCTCAGATTGTTCTGAAGTTTTCCCGAACTCCTGTCATTACCGGGTCACAGAGTTAATCCCTTGACGTCGCCGGACTAAAGCTGGGACTCATCAGTCGCTCCGTTTGTGTCCGGAGCTCCTCTAAATGTTTCCTTCTGCTTTAAACAGTTTGGACCACACATCTCAGCCCGTTAGTTCCCTCACTTCCTGTTTACCCTCTACAAAAAACACACAGCTGGGACTTTATCTCATTTACTTGATTTACATAAGAGATACGCAAACCTCTTAAAAAAGTCACGGCTTCCTCCTTTAATAACCTCTCTGCACGTTAAAGCAACCGTCTCCATTACTGTTACGTGAATGAAACAGTACTAATCTGCGAACGGGTCGGCACTGATGCCTCAGGATTAGTTTCCTGCCCCAGATGGTTTTTAGAGCTGACCCGGCCTCCAGATCTCCAGTCCTGTTTGTTGGTTTTAGCCGGGAGAGGTGGGCCTCCGAGTCGGAAGTGTTTCCTGAATTCAAAGAAGCGTCTCTTCCTTCCAGCCGTTTAAAACGTGAAAATAAAGAGAGCGATACGGATGGGACGCTTTATTAAAGCCGGTTTGATCCGCTTGGATTTAGGAGAATAACGTCACTAAAAATGTGTTTGTATTCAGAGCAAAGATCTCAGACGTCTGCAGCCTCTTTAGCTCTTCTGCAGCAGAAGAGTTGAATCCTCCATAGAAATCTGTCTTAAATCATCTCGAAAGGATCAGCAGAGGGATTTGAACCCATGATGTTGGCGTGAAAGTCTCACAGAGTCCTTTTATTTCATAGTTTATTTTATTGCATTATTGCATTTTATTTATTATTCTTATTTCACTTACTATTTATTTAATGTCATTGTATATTTTTTAATTTTTATTGTGTTTATTTATTTATTTATGTCATGATATATTTTAATTTCTTCTGTGAGTTATTTATTATTTTACTCATTTTTATTTGAATTATTTTATTTAATCATGTATTTAATTTGTTTTATTGTGATTTATTTATTATTTTAAAAAACCTTTGGTTTAATTAAATATTAATTTTTTTAATTTGGATTTATTTATTATTTCACTCATTATTTTTGTTTGACTTATTTTATTTAATTTTGAATAAAATTTTTTCATTGTGATTTATTTATTATTTTACTAATCATTCGGTTTAATTAAATACTTATTTTTTTAATTGGGATTTATTTATTATTTCACTCATTATTTTTTATATAATTTAATGACTTTTTTTTATTGTTTTATTTAATTATGTTTAGTTTTACTGATTATTTAATTTCATTATATTCTTTATTATTATATACTATTCCCGTTTTACTGATTTTTATTTCATGTCATTACATATTTCATTATTTTAACCACCAGACCTGGTCACACAACGATGGTTCCTGACAAATCAGCAACAATTAGATGTTAATTACTTTAAAAAGTGGGCGACTTTTCTATTTTTCCATCAGGGATCGAGTCGAGCTTCCTCAGGCACATTTTGAAATGGGAAAAATTCCTCGTATTTTGTATTATGGCTGAAAAAAAATCCAGCTTGGTGGAAGCAAAAATCAAACCACAACAAAAAAAAGTGCATAAATAAAGCTTAATATTCATTATTTTCAATGTAAACATAAAGTGGAGAATTCAAACTGTTCCAAGTTGATGTTAAAAAAGTAAAATTTCAGACTTTCTGTTTGATATAGGAGAGAAAAACCCCCAACAGGGACTCTGACCCTCAGACGTCTGGACTCTCCTGAGACGTCAGCTCCAGCTCTCAGTCTCTTCCGCTGAAGAGACGGAACCACAGAAGAAGAAGTAGAACGCAAATATGTTTCCACGGGCTCGGCAGGAGGAAGTGACTTACTGTCTTTAGGGATGACGGGGCTGGAGGTCCGACCCACAGGGCTGGAATGTTTGGGCCCCCGGCCAGGGATCTTCAGGCCGCTGGACTTGAGCATGTTCATTCTACGGAAGCCTGAGGGGGTCCCTGCTGATGGAGAGTGGTGGGTCAGGCACTAGATGAGGCGTTCCATGTCCAGCTGCTGAAAGGAGAAAACACGGATGAAACTTACGGACTGATGGCGAAAGAATTTAGCAAGACATTTAGAGCGTGAAGACTAAAAAAAAAATATAGATTTCTAATAAAAATTAAACTTAAATGGAATAAGAGGATGAATGAAATGAAATACGACCATAAAATGAAATATTTAATAGGATAAAATAATGACTAAAATTAGAATGTCGATTAAACCAGCAAAATATTATCCAATAATTCAGAAGAGAAATTAAGAATAACAAATAAAATACAAGAATGAGAGATAAAGTAGCAAGAATTTGACCGTTTTAATTGTGCAAAATGCCAGATGTTTATAAAAATAGTGATTTTTGTCACATTTTTGTGTTTTAATATGTGCATGTAGCTCCCCCTAGAGGACACAAGTGGTATTTGTCAGACAACATCCCATCTTTGGCATATTTTAAGTCTATTGTCTATCCAACTGGTCCAAAATGGAGAGTCCTCCTGGTTCTGTATCACAAAAAAACTGTGATGAACAACATGACATTGATGTTATTTCGATCAAATCTGACCCAGCAGTTATCAAGGAGTTTCTGAGCAAAAGAAATGACTGTTTTATTTCACGGCGTTACTGTAATATAATGATGTTATAGCCTTTTTTAACTTAAAAAATAACCGATGAGCAGAACAGGTTATTGTAGCGGCAATGAAACAACTTCTTTAGATCGCACGAGAGACGTGAATAAAGTCAAATCATCCTATCACACGCGAGGGGAGGTGAACATTTGCTTTCCTCAACTTATCATTTACACATAGTCACAATATGGGCCAAAGGAGGCCGGTGCACAAGTGGAGCATGGCCTTCAAACCATCAGCCATGAGGAAGCTGTTAGAATAAACACGTCTGGTTAAAGCGGGCTGTGGGTGACAGATTTAGTTAATGAATGAATGTCTCTATTAACATCTATCCTCATACAGATAATACAAATGATCACAGTGCTATGTTGATTTTCTCATAAGGGATCTAAATTCTAAGGCCTGCTGTGGTTTCAAACGTGTCCGTTTTTTTTTTATACAGTAAAATCCTGTTTTTAGTGAAATCAGGATTAAATGATGACAGTACTGCTCATCCATTGATCCATTGTTGTAGCTCCTGCTGCAGCAGCAGCAACAACGTGCTCCTGCTGCCTTTCCCTCCCAACCCCTCCCTGATTAAATGACACCAAACCTCATTACTACAATAAAATCCTCACCTTTGTTTTTTATATTCAGTGTCCAAGGGGGTCCGACCACCGGATAAATCCCGATCTTCCTCCCTAGGATAAGGGTCTGCCACTCCCTGGGATGCAAATATGGATGCTGAGCAGAAAGTGAAGGGAGTCAGCCGGTTCATGCTCCACACAGCGGACACATGCGCGTTTAGAAGCCGCACTCAGGCGCACGCATCCCGGGTGTTTCCCAAACGAGACGCGGCGTCTGCTGCAACTTTTCTGTCAGTCTCGATTTGGATTTTGGTGATTTTTTTCCGACTCCTGTCTGTGTTCCCACGGTGGCGGTGTTGGTTTCTTTTCCCTGTGACTCAACCCACCGGCTAGACTGAACAAAGGGGCTGGGAAAGCAAAGCCTCCTGAGGGAACAACGAGCACCTCTCTCTCAATGACGTACGCCGTTTGAAAGTATGGGAATTTAAACTGACACGTGTTTATTGGTTAAACACGTGAGTCATGTAATATGAGTCATAAGCATTTCCTGTCATTTTTGCTTCTTTTTTTAACTCGGCGTCCGTAAAAACGCAAACTAAACAACATTTTTCCCCAAAAACATGACACATTTGTGACGCGTCAGTGTTCTACATCCGGCGTAAGAAGGACATCTTCAACTGGAAAACTGAACCTATTATCGTAAAAGGTCAAATAATTATACTATTATAGCACTTCATGAAATAAAGTACTTATGCCGAATTAAAATGTGACTTCTAAGGTTTAACAAATTGTCTTAAGATTCATAATTAGTCGCTTAAACTCTCTAAATAGTAAGGAAAAAACTAAATAGATGAAATTCTAAATGGAGGTTGGTTTCCGGTCATCTAAAACTCAACCATGCACGCTTTACGCAGTTCAGATTAATATCTACGATCATTAAAACACACTGAAATATTGAAATAAAATGTTTTAATAATAGATTTATAAATAAGTTAAATTGAACTATTTATGCTACTGGCCACGACATCACATTACCCTTCGTAATTGTCCATTCTCATATTTCTCTCATTATTTGGGTGGGACTAAACACTTCCATATGCGGCTCTTATTTCTGTTCGTTGATTGGTCAGATTACCTGTCATTCTCAAGACACAGGCAACAGGATTGGCCAGCTTGTCTGTGATGGGCGTGTCCCAGTTTGACAGCTTTGCCGGGAAATAGAGCCGTCTTTACACGTTGATGAAATGATTTTCAGAGTAAGAGCGCCTCCTTGTGGGACATGAGAGGATTTAAGCCACATTCATTTGTTTCCTTTGGATTCAAGATTCAAGAAGCTTTATTGTCAATTCTGCAGTTATGTAACAGTCATACGGAAAAATCGAAAAATCGTTGATCTCTGATTGACTCACAGTGAAGAGAGATACAAATATAACTGCAAAGTGTCGGACTGTAGGATTTAATAAAATACATTTAAAAGAAATTCTAAATTATAAAAAAAAAAATCTAAAACTCTATTAGAATTTGAAAAGAAAAACTAGAACTATTAGATTAGGAAAAATAACTAGAACTCCGAAACCGTTTCTGAAATCTAAAGAAATCTGGAATAAAACTATTCAAAAAAATGTATTTAAAAAATATGTGAAATCCAACACTTTTTGAGAATTAAAATAAAACCTGAAATTTAAAAAACAAAAGAAAAAAACAAAAGAAAAGATTTTACCATTCTAAATTTTAATTTAAAAAAAAGATATGGAGAAAAACAATTTAAAAAAATAAAAATGTACCATCTTCAATAAAAAAACAGAATTCTAAAAAATAAGAACTGGAGTTTGATAAGTTTTATTAGAACTAAAAAAATCTGGAATTCAAAACATTTTATGAGGGGCTCAGGGATGGAATGATTGAGCATATTTTAAGTTTAACCCCTCTATTGTGCTACTATTTCAGGGGGGGGGGGGCTGCGATCTCAGCCAGGGAGACAATGATCATTTTCTCAACAAATAAAAACTGGAACATCTGATTGTTGTCCTCTTCATTCTTTGGTAATGTAATAATAATGATAATAATACATGTAGAACATCTACGGGTTCATCTGCATGGTTTCCACTTAACTATACTATTAATAATAATAAAGGATTTCTCACCTGGTGAGATCCGATTTAATTTCACCCGTAACAGACCATAACTATATCACAACTATTTGAATCTGTGATGGGACCAACGGATTGTGAATTTCTTTCACAGGTTGTGATGGGGAGTTCCCCGCAATCGTCCGGACTTCTCAGTAATGCTGAAAATCCCTGATGTATGTTAACGTGTCGTCTGCGTAAAGCACAATCTGATGCTTTATTTGACCTGAATGTTTTATGCCTTTTTCTCTGATTTTCTGTTTTTTTTATAAAAAAAAAAGGTGAATTCTTGCATCATAATAATCTGTTTCTATCCGTGGGTTCCTAATAACCACCCGGTCCCACCAGAATACCGCCGGGCCTCCTGCTGACCCGAGCTGACTCAGGAACATGTGGATAAAGACCCTCTGTGTTTTCTAATAAAGGCTCAGTGTTTCTGGTGCTCGGACGTTGCCCCCTCGATCCACTTCTCGTAGGAGAAGTGACTGGATTAGCGGCTAATCCCATTATGATGCTGCTGCTATGTGAGGGATTAGAAGGTGGAGACCGGAGGTTCGGCAGAGACCGTTTGGACTGTAACAACTGACACCGATGAACCTCCTCATCTCGTCGGCGTCGGATCCGGTACGTCTGGTTTATTTTCATCAGCATCTCCTCCAGAAGACATGATGATGGAGGAGGAAGTTCTGGAAGAGGCGAAGTTACGTGGGCAGAAGTTCAATAGGAGCTTCTGCAGGTTCGTGTACGGAGTCTGAAGTGTGCCGGGAAAATCATTCCAGATATCTTTAATTTGGATTAATTGCGGTCAGAAAATGGATGAATTATAAATGAAAGATAATAAAAAAAAAAACTGATTTGATTGATTAAAAAATGAAAAAGGAAAAGTTATATTTGGCCATAATTATTATTATTATAATTTTTTTTTGTATCTGTAATAATTTATGAATAAAGAATTAAATGTTGCAATAAATAAATGTAAAAATAAATGGATACAAAATTGTCATAATTGTTATGGTAATACAAATGATGTATTAATAAATGCATTTATAATAAATGAATACATGTTTAATATGTATTAAATAAATATAATATGTAACGATAAAAATACAAAATAGAACGTTAAAGAAATGTTTGTCATACCAAATTATTATCATCATACAAACATGTTAATTATAAATAAATATAAGATAGATAGATATTCATAACATTTAAATATAATGATAAATAAATAAATGTAAACTTAAAAAGTAAATACATGTCTGGTAATTGACTAATTAAATAATAAATAAATATAAGATATAGAGATTTATAATATGTTAATATAATAAATAAATAAATATAAAGTTTGAAAATAAATACATGTGTGATAATTGACTAATTAAATAATAAATAAATATAAGATAAGATGGATGGTAAAAACATGTGAATCTAATAAAAGATAAATAAATGTAAAATTAGAAAACAAATAGATGTGGAATAATTGACTAAATAAATTAGAAAGAGAGAAACTTAAAAATAGAAATAATAATAAAAATGACATTTAACTCCGTGTCACAGAGAGAAAAAATTTCACCCAGCAGTTTAATAATTTAATAATTAAATCTTTCCTTCGTTTCTTTTGCTTCGGGCTTCTTTATTCCTGATTTGAATTAAAACTAGAAAAGAAAATGCTTAAAAGAAACTTTGGGGATTCCTGCAGAGGGAATGAAACACCGTGAGAGTTTTCTCTCCTGGATTGTTCCCGCTGTGACAGACGGACTCTGGTTTTGTTTTTGAGGACGGCGCTGCTGCCGTCTGTTTGGAGAAATGAGCGATGAGACAATGATTAACCTGAGTGGCACTGACGATGACGACGAGGTGAAGGTCTGGACGGCGCAGAGCTCCTGACCCAGACTCACAGACAAGATGGTTCCGTTATTGTTGTTTTAAGAACAAACTCGGAGGATTCCGGTTCTTCTTCTTCTCCTCCTCCTCCTCCTCCTCCTCGCCTCACTTCTACCTGATGCAGCCTGCAGAGTGAAACATCTCCTTACAAGAGCAGCAGCGGCAAAACAGGAGCTGCAACCGATTCAAGGTCTGAGGAAGAGAAGAAAAGAGAAGAAGCAGGAAAATACCACGGCTGAATACAAACACACTGCAGACTCTTCCTCCTCCTCATCCTCCTCCTCCTCTTCGGCTCCTGCAGCAAACACACAAACAAACAAACAGCATCTTCTCAGGTAAGGCATGAAGGAGGCCTTCTGTGAGCGGACCAGCACCGAGAACGTCAATGTCTCAGGAGGAAACTTTGGGGTTGTTGGTTCCAATCCCTTCAGTTTCAACAGTTTCTGGAGAAAATGTGTTTCTGGGATGAAAAAGAAAAGAGTTTCAAAAGAGACGAATCATCGTCTGCAGATGCAGAGTTGAGAAAAATAAAGATCTGGACGCTAATGGAACGAGGAGTTGGGAAAAATAGGAAAAATGACAGGAAAAAACTGCTAATATTATTTAATATTAATATTAATATAGTATTTAAAATGTTCCCACTCACAGACTAAAACAATATATATTATAGTTAAGTTATTTTTATGCATTTATTTATCATTTGAAGCAATTTTCTTGTATTTTTCAATTTAAAAAAAATCTTTTTACAACTATATTTATTATTTAATGGATTAATTAATTATTATTACTATTCTTTATTACATAATTTATTTTATACAGTTATTTATTATTAGTTGTATTTATTGTATGTTTTCCAATGTATTTATTCATTATATGTATTATTTTAAACATATATATATATATATATATATATATATATATATATAATAGCTTAAATATAGTGGATTAAAACAAAAATCGAAAAATTCAAAATCGCTTCAATTTTGTTTGTTTTTTTACATATATTTTAAATCATAAATATAACCTCTAAAAAGGTATTTGTTCGTAATGCTCAGTTTGTTTCCGCGAACAGTGACCCAGATTAGTTCCAGAAACGTCTGATAAGAATAAACCCAAACAACGAATCGGGGAAAGTCAATATTTTAGAGGTTTGAGGGAACTAAAATTTAGAAAGACGTGCAATTTTATCAGACTATTGATGGAAAAACTGGAATAATGTGGAAACTAATGGAATAACGCATTCATGTGAGGTGGGAAAAATTTAGTTTTAGACACAAACATTTACAATTTATTAGAATTTATCAATTTATTTTTTTAATTTAGGCATCTAATTTTTTTCAATACGATACACGATGATGGAAAAATAATTTTTTTTTTTTTTAATTTTTTTATTTATTATTATTATATATTTATTTATTACTCAATTGAATCATTTTTCAGAATTCTATTTGTAATCAATATTTGTGATTGTGTAGAATTTGTATGTATTTTCAAAAATATTTTATATATGACCGTGGAATCCTCAAAAAAGGGCAGATCAAAGGAAATATTCAGGAATGCTGGTTTGAAGTTTCCTTTGAACTCTTTAAACCTCTGTGAGAACTGGAACCCCAGTGGAGGAACTCATCTTCTCTGGTCCCACCAGAACATCTCAGTGGGGTTCAGGTCCAGACTCGGACTAGGAGACATTCCGGGGTGGACTTATTCTTCTGCTGGGGGTCGTTGTCTCGCTGCATGAGCTTCAACTCACAGCCTGATGACCCGACATTCTCCTTCAGTACAATTCATGTTTCCTTCCATGATGGCGAGTCCTCCTGGTTCTGAGGCAGCAGATCAGCTCCACAAAGTTCTGCTGCCTCCTCCGTGTTTGATCGTAGGCCTGATGTTCTTCCAGTGGAAAGCCAGTGGGTTTGGTTTCCACCAGATGGACCAGGACCCCTGTCTTCAAAACAGTTTGTTTTTCCACTCATCAGTCCAGAGAAGGTTCTCCCAGAAGCTCTGAGGATCATCAAGGGGTGTTTTGGGTAAATTCAGACCAGCCTTAATGTTCTTCTGGGTCAGCAGTGGCTTTCTCTTCACCGTTCCATCAGTGTCTTTGGAGTAGTGGAGCCATGACCTCTGACCTTTATTGAGATGTGTTCCTTAGATCCTCTATGACTTCCTGGATGAACCTCCATCGCGCTCCTTGAGGAACTTTTGGAAGATGGTGCTCATCCTTCAGGGCTCCCGATTGGTCCAAGTCTTCTCGGTGTGTAGACAACGTGTCTCCCTGGAGAACCGAGAGAACATTAGGAACAGCTTTGAAACCGTTCCGGATTCTAGACGGATGGATTCTGGAAATTCTGTTCATTTTGGCATATTGTGGTACTGGTGAGACCTTGGAGGCGACGACCTTCTGAAGATGGTCTACATAAGTGACTAAACAGGGCGGTGGTGATCAGCTCTGGATGGGTTTAGTCCAGCCGGAACCAATTCTTCATGCAATTTGGTGGTTTTTATGATTTAGTCTCCAAGGGGGCGGAGCTTCTTTCATCCGGACCCAGTTGGCGTTGGACAACCTTTATGGTCCAACAAATGAAACGATCTTCAACTGTTTCCTTTTTCTTCTCTTCCCTCACAGTTGTTGCCATGGCATCTGCTGCTCTGGAACTGATGGGGTACTTCCTGGGTCTGCTGGGAATGCTGGGAACTCTGGTCTCCACCGTCCTGCCTTACTGGAGGATTTCGGCCCACATCGGCTCCAACATCGTCACGGCGGTGGACAACATGAAGGGACTGTGGATGGAGTGCGTCTACCAGAGCACCGGCGCCTTCCAGTGCGAGACCTACAACTCCATGCTGGCGCTGCCCCCGGACCTGCAGGCCTCTCGGGCCCTGATGGTCATCTCAATCGTGCTGTCCATCCTCGGACTGGCGGTGGCGGTGCTGGGGATGCAGTGTACGCTCTGTTTGGAGAGTTCCGGAGCGGCTAAGAGCCGTGTGGCGGGCGCCGGCGGGGTGTTGTTCCTGTCTGCAGGCTTCCTGTCGCTCATACCGGTGGCGTGGACCACACACGAAGTGGTCCAGACCTTCTACCGACCCAACTTACCCACCAGCATGAAGTTTGAGCTTGGGGATTGTTTGTATGTTGGACTGGCGTCGGCGCTGGTCTCCATGCTGGGAGGGGGGCTGCTTTGCGGGTCCTGTTGTGAGGAGCAGAACGGTGGGCGTGGGAGACGGCTTGGTGGAGGATATCCGTATCCAGTAGGGGGCGGCGTGATGGGCCCGGGGATGCGGACCACCTCACAGTCCTACCGCAACCCCACCCTGCAAGTAGGGGGCATCAGCACAGCTGGAAGGGTGGCGACGCTGGTCCGCAGTGCCAGTGGAAGCTCCCGGCCGAGCACGCGTGGAGCCGAGGCGGCGAAGAAGCCCACGGCGGCAGGATATGACATCACGGGATACGTCTGAAGTCATACATGACATCACAGGACACGTCTGAGGTCACATGTGACATCACAGGACACATCTGAGGTCACGTGTGACATCACAGGACACGTCTGAGGTCACATGTGACATCACAGGACACGTCTGAGGTCACATGTGACATCACAGGACACGTCTGAGGTCACTTGTGACATCACAGGACACGTCTGAGGTCACACGGGACATCACAGGACACGTCTGAGGTCACATGTGACATCACAGGACACATCTGAGGTCACGTGTGACATCACAGGACACGTCTGAGGTCACATGTGACATCACAGGACACATCTGAGGTCACATACGACATCACGATACGTCTGAGGTGCCTTGTGTCGTAGAATACAACTGAAGCCACATATGACATTACAGGACACATTTGATACTCCTATGACATCATAGGATTAGGCTTAGTTCACTTATGACATCACAGGATACGCCGAAGGTCCCTCGAACACGCCATGTTCCATGTTGATGACATTTTGAATTCCTGTATTTCATAAAAGTTTTGTACAATTAGACAAGAAAAAAATGAATGTTTTTGCCAATTGTTATGATTTTTTTTTAACCCTTTTACTCCATAAGACCTTTTTGCCTTTTAATTTTTTTGGACATATTTTTACCTTTGTGCCTTATTGGTGACATTTCTGTCCTTTACCTTTTAGGTCTTTTGATCGTTTTGTTTGTGATAAAGTTATCAGCTTGGATTAAGGGGGACTTTTATCATTTCAACGCTTTGATCCTTTAATACAACAATAATTCATTGTGTAAACAAGATTTATCCTCACATTAAGTCCTGGGTTTCCTGACAGGCTCATAATCGGAATTTTACTTTTGTACAATGCTAGATTTGAATAAAACCTGAACTTTATATAACAGCCAAAGGTTTCAGTTTGTGGGAACGGTTTTAGCAAAGTCACAAGAAAACGTAGAAACGGAGCGAAGGTTGATGAGATTAAGTGGAAAATTAAGATAATTTCAGTTTTAAAATCTAATTCCATTAATTACAGTGTAATTACACCGTTATTACTACGTCCTTCATCCTTCCATACAGACGATGAACGATGATAAATCCATTTTCATATCAATAATGAGGTTTTATTGTTTGTAATCACGTCTGATTCGGTACAGGTGTGATTGTATGACGTTTGTTTGGGGTTTATTTCAATCCGTGTGTCGTCACATTTGTAAATGTGTACAGGAATCCACAAATGTGCTTTCACAATTTGCGTGTGAATAATGAGATTCTTAAATGTAAAAAATAAATAATCTTTAAATTTGCAAGTATTTATCTAGATATTTCCCTAGACGTACAGTAAAAACTTATTATATTATCAATACATTTGATAAATTTGATACATATTCATAAATATGAATATTGGTAAATTTACAGATCCACACTACACACACAAATCTACACACTGTGTACAAACTTGTGTAGAAAAATCGCTGACTCTGTAAAAAAGAACCATAAAAAACATATGAATTCGTAAATTTGTAGACCATTAACTCCAAACTAACTGATAATATGTAGAAAAATCAATGAATACATTTGTAGATTTGTACATGTGGAGACAAATCTTTAATATGTCCATTTGTAAATGCAGCAAAACGAGGAAACATTTCCGTAGATTTATTTAAAAAGAAACGCCTAAAGATCTGTAGACAGTTTGACAAATCTATGTAAAGTAAGATATATTTAGTTTAGATAATGTTCTGATGTGTGTGGACATGATGAGTAGGTAGATTTGTAAATACATTTGTGGATATTTTAACCGTGGAGACAAACTGTCCAGTTGTGTTTTTAGGGTTTTGCTCGCAGAAGGAAGTTAAACGAAGGTGGACTTTCCCAGATTCTGACTAAAGCGGGTTTCAGAGGTCGAGGTGAGTCTCTGCCGTTTGTGTTTACAGTGTCGGAGGATCGCGGCCCTGAACCCAAGGTAAACACAAGACGGACAAAAACAAACTGTTTCTGATGGAGTCGATCGATACCCGGCCCACAGGAGAGACCAGCCCACGTTTACTGGGTCAGGGATGAGGGGGTCAAAACCTGGACTCAGGGTTCAGTGGTTGGAGTCCACGCCTCACTATCGTGCAGTGAGTCATGGCATGGAACCCGGTCAGGAAGTGAACCAGTTGACCGATAGAACACCAGAGATTACGGGACAACTCACACACACACAAACACACATGTACACGTACACACACAAACACACACACATGTACACGTGCACAACACACACATACAAACACACACATATGTACACGTACATACACGTATGCACAAACATACACACACACATACACACTCATGTACAAGCACACATGTACACGTATATACACACACACGTACATACCCATACATATACCCACACACGCGCACACACACACACTCATGTACACATACATACACCCACACATACATGTACACACAAACACATACACTCATGTACACACACACACATGTACACTTACATACACACACACATACGCACCCACACACATATACCCACACACACATAAACACACACACACACACATGTACACATACACACACAAACACATGTACACGTACACACACAAACACACACACATGTACACGTACACACACAAACACATGTACATGTACACACACAAGTACACGTACACACACAAACACATGTACACGTATATACACACACACGTACATACCCACACATGCGCACACACACACTCATGTACACATTAATACACTCACACATACACACCACACACAAACATGTACATATACATACACACACATACACGTACACACACCCACACACACATAAAAACACACACACACACAGGATGTGTCAGAAAAACAAACATCTTCCCAAACATGAGGAAGAATCACGTGAAACTTTCCCGCTGGAGATCAGAGAGTTAATGAGGAGATTATAAAAACACCTCCTCCTAAAAACAAAAACTTTTACACCGTGAAAAAGGAGTTTCAAGAATATTAAAAAAAAGCAGTTTTTTTTCGAGGAAAAGTGTCGGATTTTTGTTCTCTAAAGAAGAATTATCTTGTCAAGCATGAAAAATAATCTCATTCTAAGAAAACATACCTTACTCTTTCTTCCTCAGACATTCTGGCTAAAGCTGAGCAGGTTTGAACCGGTACCAAGGTCCAAACACGGTTTACGTAACATCCCTTCAGAAGAAGGGGATTTATTCTCTTCCTGCTTTTAAGAATAAGGACATTTCATTCAAATTAAATCCTTTTAATATAAATGCTTCATTTGTGGCAGCAGAATAAGGAAATTGAATAAATAATTAGTAATTTCTTTCTACATAGTGATTATAAAAACAAAACCTGCTCACTGAAAGACCGTCAACAATGTGTCGAAAAGTTACCTGTGTAAAAGTAAAAAGTACTTATTTATCCCTTTTATTTTATAAACTAAATTCCATTACTACACTTTATTATTAAATTGTCTAAAAAGGTCCTGCAGGCATTGAACGCCACACAGTCCTGTTTACGTCCCCATTATCAGTGAGAGGATATAAAATAATTAAATAAGTGACATAAAGTGGGTTTTCTATGTTTGTTGTCTTTGTAAACACACCTTTGACGGTTGAACAGCTCCATCTAGTGTTGAAATCGAGAATTGAACCATCGCCGCACAGATTTATTGATTTATAGATTTCAGAATAAAACTCCATCTGACACTTTTTTTATTTCATCATATATGGTAAAATAATTTAATTTAATTAATATTAGACTTTACCAACAACTTTTATTTGGATAAATTATAATTATTATTATTAGGTAGTTATAACAGACTCATTTTAATCATTTTTCCTGAGGCCGAAGGTTGTCATGAATGATATTTCCAAAATAACTCCTTTATTTGTAAAGGGGGTGTGGCCTTAAGAGGAAGTAGACCCACAACAATCCCCCATCTTTATCGATCCAAAAAGATTCACTAATGTTCAGTTTTCTTTGTCTTTAATCTTTCCTCATAGAGGACGGAAGGTTCTGATAATTCGTTTTTTGGTTCTACCGGTATACAACACTATGAATATAGTGTGTTCTAGCCTCTCTAGGCCACGCCCCTTTACACAGGTGGAATATTCTCATTGGTTCTCATAGTAATATAATGTCCTGCTTCTTCATGATATCTGTTTGAGTCCCCGATGAAGGCTTGGATTATTCTTTATGACTTTGTTCTGGTCAGATTTAAACCTGATTTTCTTAATATTAAGACATTGGACTTGGTTAAAAAAAAATAAAAAAATGTCTTCCTCTCTTTGCCTTCATACTTGCACCGTTCGAGGGTGTCCAGCCTTCTCTTTCTGTAGTCATCTTCGGTCCTGTCCATGATGAAGGCCCTGCAGCAGGATCTGGCTCCGGTTTGGTCGCTGCTGTCTCAGAAGAGTCTCAGAAGAGCCTCTGACCCGGGACAGCAGACATTTCTCAGCCTCAGTCCCCTGGCTGAGGTCAGGGGGCGTGAGTCCGGCTTCCTGTTTCTCTCCAGGTGAATAATGAACCCAGATGATGCCTATCTGTTCACTTTTCTCCAGTGCCTCCATCTTTGTTCATCCTCTTCCTCCGTTACACACATTAACATCTTAGCCAACCTCAACAGCAAAAAATCTCTTCAGCTCCATCTAGTGGACTGGAAAAGCAATTGATAGAATTATTCCAGCATTATTTTTTCCTCTTTTCTTTAATTTTTTTTAAACTTAAAACACTGCCCTGTAAAATATTGTGGTTTTATTCTGTATATTTTTTTTCTACCTCCACCCTTAAATGCCTTTTGGTACTACGAGGAAACCAGGAAGACCTGGTCCGGTATCCAGGAGTGGATCTCAAGAACTCGTAGCGGCAAAGTCGTCTTCACTTCTTCACCAACATGTTGGGAAAAACAAAATATCCGCTGGGATGTAGAGGGAGAAAATGTCAGAGTCCAGAGGAACCCTCTCTCTTTGTTGTTGTTTGTGGGTGTGTTTGTTTAGTGTGTACATGAGGGGGGTTCTGTGTTTGTGTGGTGTGTGTGTAGAAGGATCAGTGTGTCCAAGAGGGGAGGGGAAAGTGTATTTCTGTAAGACTGTGTGTGTGTGTGTGTGTTTGTGCGTGTAGGTGTGTATGTGTGTGTGTGTGTGGGGAGGAGGGGAAAGTGTATTTCTGTAAGACTGTGTGTGTGTGTGTGTGTTTGTGCGTGTAGGTGTGCATGTGTGTGTGTGTGTGGGGAGGAGGGGAAGGGGACTCATATGGTCAAAAAAAGTTTATATTGGAGTTGCACAATGATTTAAAAAAATGATTTGATTAAAAATTCATTGACCACAATTAATGAAATTTACTCAAAATTAGAAATGAAGGTACGACTTAATTGTATGAATTATGAACTTATGCGAACACATTTATACACCTGAATGTGAAAACGTAAAAGCTAAACAGCAGCAACAGAAAATCTCACGACAACCAGTTTGGTGAAAATAATATAAAATTTTACACAGTAAAAAATAAATACTATGCAATCCGTCCCTGTGTTGTTGTCAGGAACCTGTTTCTCCTGCCGCTCCTCGCTCTCCTTGTCGCTCTCGGCCAAACTCCACCACCAGAGGTTTCCCGAACAGGCGGTAGCCGAGGAGCAGCTGCAAGGCATTCTGGGCCGTTTCGACATCTGAGCAGATAAAAACAGGTTTCAGTGTCACGCCTCGCCGTCAGAGGCGTCGCCCTGCACCTCCATCATCTTCTCACCTGGCAGAGTGACGAAGGCCTGACCTTTCATCCGCCCGGTCAGCAGCCGGTAAACCACCGGTGGCTCCCTCTCCCGCTGGAACCTGGAGAACAGCGCCACCAGCTGGGCCACTGACGCCTGGGCGCTCAGGTTCTTCACGCACAGAACCTGAAGTCAGACCGACGGGAACATTATTGATGATGCGGCGCTTTTAACGTCTAAATATATACAATCACAGTAATCTGTAGTTTTTCAAAAGTGAATATAAAATAATCAGAACCGTAAATATTTAATATATTTTACATACTATATCTGCAAACATAAATGTCATTTTAAATAAATATTTACGGTTGACACACAGAAATGACTAAACCTCTCGTACCTTGGAGGGTTTTCCCGGCTCGTAGTTTCTGAATCTTGGGATTCTCCGGATCCCGTCTTCTGATTCGCGGTTCTTCAGAATCTCTTCCTCCGAGACGGTCTGAATGTCGCCTCTGACCGTCAGCGGCCCCTCTGACTTCGCCGCTCCACACAGGCTGCCGATTGGCTGGCTTAAGTGAATCTGTGTAGGCGGTTTCTCGGGGCGGTCCGGAGGTCCGTGCTGCGGCGCCGAGCCGTCTGATGAGCCGCCGCCGCCACCTTCCTGCGGCTCGGAAGCATCTTCTGCTTGGTCCCTCCGCCGGTCACGTGACTGGTCAGATTCCGTTCTGTGCGTCTGTGACGAAGCTCCGTCTTTGAGGAAGACGTCTCTGTAGAGAGAGTCCATCGGATCGGAGGAGGACGCCGCCTGCGGGTCGCTCGGGTTCTCTTCATCTGTGAAGCAGAGTAACAGTGACGGGCGGTCTCTTATCATGTCACGTGTCTGTGAACGCCGTTTCGGTGACGGCTCTACGTACCTCTGTGATAGAGCGCGCTGAGGAATCCGAGGCGGTCGCTTCCCTGGAAAAGAGCCCGTTCGATCTCCATCTCGCGGCGTGACAGCGGGCGGCTGGAGGCGAAGCGCTGAGGGCGGGCCAGGAGCTCCGCTCGGGCTTCGATCTTGTCTCTGATGACCTGCAAGCGCTGCTGCTTCGCGCCTGGAGCCGCACAAACGCCGTGGGTCTGTGGGGGTGTAGAGGATCAGAGGTCAGAGGTCGGCGTGTCGGACGAGGTGTGTGTTTAGTAACAACAACCGGATGGAGAAGTTAGACTCCGCCCACAGGATCATACACAGGTGTTTAAACATTAATCAGTCTAACGTTAAGTTAGAATTTGGGCATTTTACTAGATTATTGAATAAATATTAAACACAACAATCAGTTTAAAATAATTACGTTCATCACAGAGAAGAAACTGGGAGATATTTGGTCGATAAAAGAGAAATGATCTGTAAAAAAGGACGTTTAAGAAAGTTAAAAAAAAGAAAGAAAGAATATTTTACTAGTTTCTAGGAAACTAGTAAAATAATCTTATCCTCAGAAAACGTACAAGTTTTTTTTCCTGATTTTAAGAATTAGGAAATTCTATTTAAAGACATTTTGCCTCATTTTAAGTTTTTTTTTCCTCTAAATTATCGATATTGGACGATTTGATTCTTAAAATCAGCTCAATCCAGGAAAGAAAATCCTCTTTTAAACTGAATAAGTCTCAAATAAATTACATTTCATGATTGTGATCTGTTTCAGTCTAGTTTTAAACCCGTTTCTGACTTTCAGCGGTCAGATTTTTATCCTAATTTCAAAAACAATTTTAATTATATACGGTTTGTAAAATAACAGACGTACATTGATACATTTTTAGGATTAATACAAACTTAAGAGCACCCAAGACATCTTTTAGGATTCAGAGCAAACCAATGATGCAGAAAAAAAAAGAATACGAGAGGGAATAAGAGTTGCAGAGCAAAGTTGCATTCTGGGATTTGTAGTATCCATTTGATTCTTGCTAGTGTAGAAATTCGATTCTGTCTCGCGGGCCGGAAACGATGATACCACGGGTGGAAGGCGGCACACGGGCCTTTAGTTTGACATGTAGAGTCTCCATTTCACGACTCCAATGAAAACCAGAGCAGAATATGTAAAGAGCGCGAGAACACGAGAACATGAAACATGAGGAGAACACGAGGAAACCGTAGCTACGTTCACCTGAACACCAGGTATCACGCTTAATATCAGGATTACGGAGGGTCGCGTCTTTTGTTTGTGCGTCTAAACATCATCTAAGGGATATGACCTCAATCCTGATTTTGATAAAAACCTGAATGTTCTAGCTGGAGTTTTTGCGATACTGCTGCGTGTAACGTCTGATCCTGGTTTCCGACAGAAACACACGGCGGCGGTGAAACGTCTCACATCCGGCGTGACTGAAGAACTGCGTTCTGTCTTTGGGTGATGAGAGAATCACGTATTCTTGGCAGTTTGGATGAAGGAGGTCTGCTGGGGATGGGACAGCGCTCGTCTCCTCCTGCTGGCGATGAGGTGAATAAACCGTATCTGTGACACCATGTCGGCGTTTAATATCGCTACAAAAACACCAGCTGGGCCCTCTTATTTTTATGTTTATTTTAGCTATGGTCAAGGTCACATGTAGGTGACAGTAACGTTCCTCTACGCTGGGAAAAGATTCCCCTTCAAAAATAAGTAAATTAGCACCCCCCTATCTAAAAGAACTACTCACCCCACTGACCTCAACACGATCCCTCCGTTCTACCCACTCATACCGCCTCCTCCTTCCTGGGACTAAGCTCAGCACCTCTACCCGGCAGGTCTTACCTTCTCCGTCGTCTCTCTGCTCTGCCACAGCTGGATCTCGGTGTCGGTCAGGCCCAGCTCCCTCAGGCTGGTCTGCTCCTTCTCCCCGTCCTGCAGAGCCTGGAACTGGGAGAGGCTCCTCACTCCGGCCGCCTGATCGCCAAACGGCCGGTAGAGCGCCGCCGGGGCGAAGCATTTCCTCTTGGCTACACATCTGTGGGACAGAGTCTAGGTGATCTCAGGTTTCGCTGATGGCGCCGCTCACAGACGTTCTTTTACACGAACCACTTTAACGTTCTTGTAATGTTTTTAACGGCCTTGTATGGTCGGTGAACGGTGGCAGTAAAGTTCCTCTGAGGAGACCTTAGACATTCACTGAACGAAGCTCCAGGCAATTATTTACGACCTTAGGGCCGTCTCATGTTTTATGAGAGGAATGAGGAGAATTCATCACGTCCTCACAGGAGAACCGGGACCAGGGACTGATCCCTGGAATATCTTGCTGTCGATCCAAATCCAGGATTTTTCCTTTTCCCTCTCAGTATTTTTTATAAAATATCTATATAAATATCTTTAAAAAAAAATTTGTTTCCAATAATGACAAAAGTTAATCCTGTTTAGGGAACATCTTTAATCTGAGGCGGATCCAGATTAAACTGTGATCACGGTGAACTGAATTATGCACAGATCAGCCATAACATTATAACCACAGACGAGTGAAGTCGGAACTACATTGATGACCTGGTTACTATGGTTACCAGGTCATGGTAACCATAGTGGTTACTATGGTTACCAGGTCATCAATGATAATAAACCCTGGTTGGTGGGATGTTTTAGGCAGCAGGTGAACATTTTAATCTGAAGTTGAAGTTGGAACAAAGGAAAATGGACCAGTGTGACGTTTTGAGAGACTTTGAAATAGACCAGATTGTGATGGCTAGACGAGTGGATCAGAACTTCTCCAGAACTCTACTAGACCTCAGCGGATGATTCCCCTGTGTTTATTTATTTGTTGACGGGTTTACATAAATTCTACTAGACAGTTTTCTAGGAGGCGTGAAGGAAGGATGGTTTGGGTCAGGAAGGAGCTGGTTCAGTTTGGAACCAGATAAAGGGATACATGAAAGAATTTTTAACATCTTCCATAAAACGTTTGACCTGATGACCTTCAAACTTTGTGGAGAAAATCAGTTTCAACAAGGTTTATGTAATTACAAAAAAAAAGAAGAAAAAGATGGATTGGACCTGGTTCTGTGGATAACCACCAGGATTCTTTTCCTAACATGTGGATGAACAAACAAATCACCATTTTGTGTCTTGGTACCTTTCACAACAACAAATTGACTCAAACCAATGAAAAAACTGTATTTGGAAAAAAGAATAATGAACTATAAAATAAAACTTGGTGCCGAATTCCGCTGGACTTAAAATCCATTTGGAAATGAGAGGGGTATTCCAAGGGGGCAAAACCTCCAAAAGGACCGCAAAAACACTTCCTGGATCTGTCTCATAAGAACCAGAACCCTGTCTTTCCAAAATAACGTTTGCTTCAAGCGGAGATTGTAACGTTTCCAATTATGGCTCCGCCCCCACAAAATCCACTAGCTTTTATAAAAACATCAAAGGTTGTAAATCTGAAAAGAAAGTTAACCTGCACTGACTTCCAGATGTTTCTCACATGAGGTTCAGAAGTGGATTTTAAGTAATCAGTCTCGTCGGCATTAATCCTGAATGATTGATTCTTGAAAACTTGTTCTATATCTTTCTGAATGTATATAGGTATTCCTAGATTTGGAACTTTCTCTTATGAATGTTGTTACATTGTGTCTATGTGTGAGTGTGTCTGTGTTTGTGTGTGTGTGGGCGTTTTGTTTGCGCTACCCTTTCCAGGGAATCGAGATGGAAATTATTTCATCGCCAAATCTGGTGGTCTTTGTTGAGACTAACGTGTTTGTGACTAGATGACTAAACACCTAGATTGAGATAAAATGTTGTTTAAATAACTTTGTCTACACTCTCTAATGTCCGAGTTTGTAATAAATTAGTCTTCTGGAGACACAAAACAAATTCTGACCGTTCAAAGTCGACGTTTGTGTGCAGCTGCTGCAGCAGGAGGCTGTGGAGCTGCCGCTGGCCCTCCGTCTCCTGCTCCTCCAGCAGCGGGCCGTCCTCGCATGACTGCCGGCTCACCCTGACGACACGGAGACATCAGGTCAGACACTCAAGAGGAAACCCAAACACAGTCCATCATCAACAAACTGATTCTTTTATCTGAAGTTATGATAAGTTATTTTTAAAAAGTTCCACAACATAACATGTCTTACCTCCAAAAAATAAAAAACGAGAAAAAGGAGATTAGCAGGAGTGAATTATAGGGGATTCTTATTCTATGTGTTTATTGCTACCGCAATAAAATCAATACTTGTTTGGTTCACAAAATAGAAAAAATGTTTATTGCAATTTCGCAAACGCCTATGTGTCGTCATTTAGTCGGACAATCAACCAACAACCCTGAAAAATATTGTTTGAATTCACAATTATAGACATAAAACAACAAATCCTTGCATTTGAAAATCTGAAATGAGAAAATATTGGATTGTTTTGCTAGAAAAAAAAATGAAACTACTGAAAAGTTATTTCAGTAGTAATTTGTTTTCAGTTGATTGTGAAATAATTCATAGATTGTTTAGAAAACAATATAAATTAGAGTAAAATGATAGATTTCTACTTTTGTCTGATCTAAATTCCTGTATTAACATGTTATTTTACTCTGTATCCGTAAAGCGACTTTGAGTTTTTATGAAAAGCACTTTATAAATAAAATGTATTATTATTATTTTACCATAATTGTGGACATGAAATGTATTCTTGGCAAGTCAATCTCCAGGATCACTTACAATTTTACAGAATTTTTCCATCACAATAAGGCTCAATAAATAGGGTCACCAAATTAAAACTTATAAATAAAAAAGGAAAGTAAAGTATTGTGAGTGTAATATTGCACCTGATGATAATACTTTTAAGTAATAGAAGTAATATTGCACATATATAAAAAATATACGTCTGTCCTCCTTGATAGCCCGATATTAACACCTATCACCTGTTTGCACCAACCTCAACTAATCTGAGGAGCTGTTAATAAATATAAAATAAGGCTATAGATTTCTTTTTCATAAACTCTCGGTTATTTTATTAAGTTAGCAGGCTAGCCGCGTAAGCTAGTTAGCGATCAAACCGGCTCTCAGATATGAGATTGGCCAGCTAAACTAGTAACATCTACCATGTAAATCAATAAAATTTTAGTCATGCTGAACTTATTTTGGACTGAAATAGTGAAAAGGAAAGCATGTGTGGCACGGAAGGCCAGTTAGCTTTGTTTGCTAAAACTTTAGCTATCTCCATGACAACATTAGAACCTGGATGATGAAGCCGACGTAACTTGAGAACTATCGAAAATAATGGAACCGTGGTTTAAAAAATAATGTGTTCGATTAAAATGCTATAATTGGTGTACATTTTCTGATAGAGGACACTAAAAGGTTTGTTTACCTTCGCATGCTTCCGCTTCACACTTCCGGATTTGGTGCGTGTAATCATGGGAAATGTAGTGAAACCGAGACAGTAGCCAAAATCCACAACAGGCAATGTTTCATAGGATATACTGCGTCAATGAAACACTGTATCAGGTGTATTGTATAATTAAGGGAGGCTATAGTAATGTATTTTAAATTTAATACATAAGATAAGAATTAGAGATATTATGTGGACGCTCTGTACTTCCGGTCTCGGAACGTGGAATCACGGGAAATGGAGCAAAATATCGTATTAACTATCGTGTGGAAGGCTATGTTTTTGTGTATATTCAAGAGAAATAAAAGAGTATATTTTTTTGCAACGTAAAATAAAACGGAACCATAATTATTAGATGTAATGCTTATATATGGAAGGTTCTTCTGACAAATATATGTTTTTGGCTGTTTGCAGAAACAGAGCAGCTAGCTTGGTTTGCTATAACGTTAGCTATCTCCATGACAACAGCAGAGCCTGACCTATTGTACGTTATACCTTTGAGGTAGATTCTTTAGAATAAATCTTGAACAGAACTCGAATCAAATGTTTGTTTGATTGACTACCGACGGAGTGCGTCGGACGAAAAGTTTCGTTATACCTATTATGCTTCCGCGCGTACACTTCCTGTTTTGGCGTGTGGAATTATGGGAAATGTAGTACATTTCTCACATGAACAAAAACAACTAAAGGCTGAATTCTATGTGTATATTCGATGGAACTTAAGGCAAAAACTGTACTATTAATAATATATGGATGAAAAAAGAGCTATGATTTTATACCTAATGCAAATTTTAGATGAAGTGAAAAGCTGTTTGCTAAATAGATGCGTTATTAAGCCATTTTCCTGATTTAATCCAAATAAGGTCAAAGAGAAAGTATCCATATCCTTTCACATAGCTATGGGAACTGCTTTTTGCACCACACCCTGCTTACTGTAAAGGGTGTGGTTACATCTATCACCAGACTTGGCTTCCCTTTATTTATAGGCACTATTTTATCAAATGTTGTGCTGCAAAGTCTGGATGAATGTATGCCTCCCTCCCCGCCCAGCTGAAGTGTCCTCAATTAGCCTACTTGCTGACGTCATTAAGGTGACATGGGTGCTTCTCAACCACCATCTCTAAGCTGCTACTGCATTAATAGTTGGAGAAGAGAGCAGAGCCGTATGTAATTCAGAAGCATTATCTCCCTGGTTCCGCAGCACCTCCTGCTTGCACCTTCCTGCAGCCGGTGTCGGGTCGCCGGCTCCTCCGCAGGGCTGCGCAGCTCCTGACTGACAGCGAGATGAGGGGTGGGGACGCAGGGTGGGGTCACAAGCAGGGAGAGGCGGAGGAGGAAAAGGCAGAGAGAGAGAGCCCAGCCCTTGAATGCACGCCGTCAGAGAGAGGCAGAGAAACACAGAGACTGGATGTTTTATTGGGGGGGACGACGCTGCGGATATGAACTGAAAGAAGAAGGCAAACATTTAGTTTAAAGGTGGAAACAAGCCCCCCCCCTCCCCATAGAAACCCTCCTCTCTCCTTAATAGTTGTACACCCACAGCCGAACCCCAACCCCACCCCCCCACCCCTCCTGCTGCTCCACCCCGCCGCTCCGGTCACCGAGATGCACCCGGAGACCCGCAACAAGAAAGTAAGTGCACCTTCTTAAAGCCTCTGTGTGCGCCCGATCCTCCTCTGCACCCCTGCTGACATTGTCATGCGCCAAATGTGAATGTCACCGCCTGTAAGAGACAAATGCAAGGCTCATTCTGCAGGATCTGTCGCCAGGGTGCAGGAGGAGAAGCCCCCGCTCCTCCTCTTCTTCTCCGGTTCTCCTACTGTTCGAGGTGAGTTCAGCTCGCGACTCTCTGGAAGGCTCGAACTGCAGCTCGCAGGGCACCATCTTAGCTTTTAAAGGGCCAGCCGCCTGTGAGACACAACTCCGGGCAGCAGCCCAGGTGCACAGCCTCCAGATAGTCCGTGAATGCATCTCGGTGTGTTCGTGTGCCAGAGAAAAAGTCAGTCAAATGCGGAGCAGCGTTCCTCATGCAGCTCCGCAGCTGTTTGTGCCACTTTATTTTATTTTATAAGTGAAGAAGTGAACTTTGACCTTATTGCGGTCAAAGTTCACCTTATTGCGTGGATTGTTTTGTCGGAGGTGAAAAGCAGCGGCAGAACTCCGCAGCATCATCGTCTGTATAAATACTAAGTTTTGCCTCATTGAGTGCTGGCGCCCTGATGACATCACATCCGGTTTGAGTGAGGAGCAGGTACTGACCTAATATTACCTCTGCCGAAGAGGAAGGCTGAGCTTCATCTGAATGTGATTCCTTTTGATATATCTACTGTTTTTAATTTAAATCAGATCTGCGAGTCTCCGCCAGGACGCTCTTAAAAAGAGATCTTTAATTTTAATGAGACGCTCCTGGTTAGATTAAGATAAAATAAATGAAAATTAATTGTCTGTCTGTCTCTGATGAAAACTATTAGGGCCACATGGTCATAAGTCATAATAGTACAAGAATAAATTGTAATTTTATGTGAAAAATGTCACGCTATTACAAGGAGTAATGCATACGTTAAAATGTAGGTTGGAATAATTGTTATAATTGTAATAGGTCAAGTTTTAGGGCCACATAAAGCAATTGGAAATTTATTGAATAAGTCAAAGTCTCTGGAGAAAAGCGGTTAAAATATTAGGAGAGGTATTAAGGTGTTACTTATCGAAAAAGCCTTCATTTTTCTAAGATAAACAGGGGAAGAAATATGTAAAATAAAAGTAAATTTAGTTTTATGAGAAAAAAAGAAGATTGTAAGGAAGAAGTCCGAATTTTAAGAGAGATATATTTTTTTGATATTATAAGCATTAAGTTTACTTTTGAAGAAAACTCCAATTTTATATGAAAAAATGCCATTTTAAAAGGATAAAGTTTTATTGTTCCCTTAAAAAATAGAAATTAAGTCCATTTGAAGTTGTAATAATATAAGAAAAAAGTTGTAATATTTCAAGGAATACTGTGGAAAAAAATAAGATTTTTTTTTAAGTAATTTTCTTAGAAAAAGAAAAGGTGAGAAGAAATGAAGAAAAGAAAAAAAATTCTCAATATTACAAGAAAAAACTCCTAATTTTTTATAAAAAGTCATGAAAAAAATGAAATTGTAATAATATTGTGGTAAATTCCTTATTTTGCCAGATATTTTTTGATACAACAAGAATGAATTCTTAATTTTACGAGGAAAATGTTTTATTAAAAGGATAAAAACAAAAAAGGAAAATAAGTGTAATTATGAAAAAAGTTTTCAAGTGAAAAAAGTTCGTAACTTTACGAGAAAAACAAGTTTTGATATTACAGAATTTAATTAATTATTTTTTTAAGATTTAAAAAGATGGATTCTTAAAAAACAAATGGTTTGATATCACGACAATAAAGTTTACCTATAAAAAAAAAAAAATTCCACAAGAATCAAAACAACATTAAAACAATAAAGTTGTAATTTTACAAGGAAAAGTTCGGAATATGACACGAACACTTCCTGATTTCTTTCTTCGCACCAGACTTAGTTTTCTTCCTCCATCTTTTAATTTCTGATTGTCATAATGAGCTGAAACCTCTGCTGTGCTGTAAAGTTTGGATCCGGAGCACTAAAGAACTTTTCCTCACATACCCACTTCCTGTCGTCAGCCTTTTATGTCTCTCCACACTGGATGGTTGGTTGGCGTGAGGTTCCGTATTGGCTGAACTTCTGTTTTTGTGGATCAAGCTGAGTGAACAGAATCATGTCGTTTCCTCAGTACTTATAATAATGATGACATCACAGCGCTGTCCAGCACCACACTCTCTGGCGTTGGTTCTGTTGCTTTAGACGCAGCTGCTTTACCTTTTCGATGACATCACTCTCTATCCTCCTCTCTCCTCCTCTCTCCTCCTCTCTCCTCCCCTCAGAAAATAAATCAGAACGTTCAACGTTTTATGATTTGAATGACTTTGGGTTTCTTCATCGGACCTGGTTCCATCACCGCTTCTTTTTGAATCTTTTTTTTTTTCTTCTTTGTGTAACAAAGTCCTCGGTTTATTGAGGATGGTCAAATAAACACTTCCTGCGATCGGTCCAAAAACCCGACTCATCCATAGAAAGCATTCGCTCTGAGACGACAGACGGAACCAAAGTTCTGGTTAATCCAGACTGAGGCTGCTTCTCTCTATACAAACAAACACTTCATATACTTTATATTTATCTCTCTAATATTCATATAGTACTTCTCTCTACTGTTTGTATTTATATGTTTTACTCCTCTGCTTATACGAATCCTATTTATAAGTTTTCATTTGATTTACATTTACTGTTAATAGTTCTATTATGGTTTTCTCTGCTGGTTCTGATAATCCTGCTGCTGTGACACTGGAAATGTCCCCAATGTGGGACTAATGAAGTTTTATCTCATCATTCCAACATTTATGGTTATCTTATCTTATCTTATGTTATCTTATCTTATCTTATATTATCTTATCTTATCTTATCATTCCAACATTTATGATTATCTTATCTTATCTTATCTTATCTTATGTTATGTTATGTTATGTTATCTTATGTTATCTTATCTTATGTTATGTTATCTTATCTTATCTTATCTTATGTTATGTTATGTTATGTTATCTTATCTTATCTTATCTTATGTTATCTTATGTTATCTTATCTTATCTTATGTTATCTTATGTTATCTTATCTTATCTTATCTTATGTTATCTTATGTTATCTTATCTTATCTTATCTTATGTTATCTTATCTTATCTTATCTTATGTTATCTTATGTTATCTTATCTTATGTTATCTTATGTTATCTTATCTTATCTTATGTTATCTTATGTTATCTCATCATTCCAACATTTATGGTTATCTTATCTTATGTTATCTTATCTTATGTTATCTTATCTTATATTATCTTATCTTATCTTATCATTCCAACATTTATGATTATCTTATGTTATCTTATCTTATGTTATCTTATCTTATGTTATCTTATGTTATGTTATCTTATCTTATGTTATCTTATCTTATCTTATCTTATGTTAAATGATCTTATCTTATGTTATCTTATTATTATTATTATCTTATCTTATCTTAGGTTATCCAGCTGTTTGATCTGGACCCTGGTCCAGGTCAGATTACACACTTTGGTCCAGAACAAACAGAACATTCTGACTGTCCGGACTTTCTTTCTTTCTTTCTTTCTTTCTTTCTTTCAGAAGAAGAAAACTGTAGAATAGGGTCTGAGTACTGGTGTCGGTTCAGCGGTGAACAGAACCCAACACTTCCCACTGATTCTTGATCTATCCGATCTCAGACGTGTGTGTGTGTGTGTGTGTGTGTGTTTGTGTGTGAGTGTGTGTGTGTGTGTGTGTGTGTGTGGTGTTCCGCTCTTTGGGTCCGGGCTGACCTGTCTGGTGTTCTTTTTTACTGCAGAGGAACTTTTTCTATTTTTAAGAGTCTGAATGGGACTTTGATCCCAGAATGCATCACAAACAACGTCTCCTACTTCTTATTGTTACCGTAGCCGTCTGTACCTCCACACAGACGTCTTCCTCCTCCTCCTCCTCCTCTCCGAACCTCCTCTTTAAACAAAGCCCGAACTTCAAACCCGTCACCTCCTGCGGCGGAGAATGTTTCTCTCAAGAACAAGGAGTCCACTTCACTCCAGCCCACGTTTATTTACGCTCTCCTGGTACCGCTAGGGCTCTAACATTCAACCGAGGCCGTAAATCACCGAACCACCGACCGGAGGTAAGATGAAGGTGGGGAGCAGCAGCCATTAAAATAAAATGAATCGAGCAAAAATGTTCAACCTTGATATCAGACGTTATTGTTTTTGTTGTTTTTTGTCATTTATGAGGATAAATGATTTCTTTGGACTTCAAAAGGAACTTAAGATAATTTAAAAGCCTATTTGTGACGAACAGAACCTCATATTTCTTCTCTATGTTCCTTTTAACGGCAAAACGGGACCTGAGAAGAATTAAAAATTAATTAATTAAAATTAATTTTAATCTTATTTCAATACATTAAAATATTGTAAAATTCAATTTACAGAAATAAAAAAACATGGATGAAAAATAAATGTCAAAATTGAATATGATATTAAATATTATATATTCAAACGGGAAAATATGCAAAAATTAATTAAAATTTTGAAAAAAAATTCTTTTGTTTTAATGATAAATAATCTACTTATTTTAAAAATAAAAATACATTATCGGAAATTATGATAATTTGTGGTAGGATGATCATCGGCCGACTCTCCACAACTGTTGGATGCTAACTATGCTAAGCTACGTGGCATAAGAGGTCATTATGGACGAGCTGTAGTCTAAAATTATCGCCAAGTTAGAACGTAATGTGTAGGAGACTATCGGCGCCGCTTTAAAGAGAAAGTTAGGCATTTTTAGTGGAAGTACAGCCCAATCATTAGATTACAGACGCACCACACCCTCATCATTACATCACAAAGGCACTAGAGCCTCGTCATTATATCGCAGAGGCACTAGAGCCTCATCATTACATCATAGGCACTAGAGCCTCGTCATTACATCGCAGATGCACAATATCCTGGTCATTACATCAAAGAGGCACTAGAGCCTCTTCATTACATCACAGAAGCACTAAAGCCTCTTCATTACATCACAAAGGCACTAGAGCCTCTTCATTGCATCACAGAGGCACTAGAGAGAGGTAATTGCATTAAAAGAAAAAGATATTCTGAAAACAACAAAGATGGCGGTAGAGGAGGAGGAGGAGGTGATTTCATGGCGATGGTTTCTGAGATCATTTTATGTAAGATGAAGACAAAGATTCTTTTTTTCCAACTGTTTCACTTCATTTATGTTTCGTTGTGAGTTACTTGAATTGCAGTGACACCGCTCCCAGTGGTTTACGGCGGTACTGACCCGTTTTTCAGGCTTTTAGAAAAAGTGCACAAAGACGTGACAAAGATCAGGAGGCTCCGCCTCCGTCTGTCGTCCTCCATTGTTGTAGTTCAGTTTTTTTATGTTGATATTATTGAGATCATGTAAGGTTCTGGTTCTCTTTTGGCACCAGTTTCCTCACAATCGGTTCTTATCTTGGGCAAAGAGCTGGTTCCCTAACAGGCTCTGGTTCTAAACCAGACCTGGACCTGCCTTTGTAGAAAAAAGGGATTTGGGGATCGCCTTTAAGGCCGTAGTGAAAAATGAAGTTCTTCAGGTTCTTGGGAAGCTCGGTCCACAGTTTCTTAGCGTAGGAACTGAAAGCAGCTGGGTACACAGAGTGACCCGGTCCCAGAGGAGCTGAGGGTTCTGGATGTTTTGTAATGTCCAAGTACATCAGATATGTACTTTGGCTCCATGTCCAAACCTCCTTCACAGTTTCATCAGAATCCGTCCAGAACATTTTGTTTAGTTCTCTGTTGAGGACCTGCTGGTCCGATTCGTCCATAGTGGAAACATTCTTTAGTCAGAGACATTGTAAAAGGATTTCTTCTCATTCTTCTTCTTCTTCTTCTTCTTCTTCCTTCATCCACAGAAGAACTCCTCCGTTCCTCCTGCCTCCCTTTCATTCACACACATGGATTCTGTCTCGCTGCCACTGACCTTCATTCCTCCACCTCTCCAGCTCATACCTCCACCTCTCCAGGTTCTCCTCCACCTGCTGCCTGCACTCACATCAGATCACAATGTCCTTCACCAACATCGTAGTCCACAGAGACTCCTGTCTGTCCTCATAAGTCAGTCTGTCCATCACCAAAACAAACAAGAAGGGGCTCGGAGCCCATCCTTGGTGCAGTCCCACCTCTACTTTGACCTGACCTTCTCTCTACGTCTCCATCAGAACTCTCACAGCAAACATCTCATCTCTGGTTCTCCTCCTTGGCATGAAATCATCCTGCTCCTCACAAACTCTCTCCTCTCTTATCTGCCCAGCGTCCAGAACTCTCTCCCAGAACTTCATGTGTGGATTCTTGAATATCGGCGCCGGTAGACTTTCCCTCTCACTCTCTGGGATCCTGCTGGACACCTGTGATGATGATTCCTGATTGTTCCCTGCTTCATTCGGTCGGGCAGAACTTTGTTCTTCTCCTCCTCCTTCTAACTTTCCCTCCTCATCTTCACCTTTGACCGGGATAAACCTCGTGGACCTGAGAGAGGAAATCAATTTCCTCCAGTCGCAGTTAAAGATGTGCGTTATTCCAAGAGATAGCAGAGGCAGCACTGAGCATTCTGTGTGTGTGTGTGTGTGTGTGTGTGTGCATGTGTGTGTATGGGTGTGTGTGTGCATATGTGTGTGTCTGTCTATGTGTGTGTGTACATGTGTGTGTGTATGTGTGTGTATGGGTGTGTGTGTGTGTGTATGTGTGTGTATGGGTGTGTGTGTGCATATGTGTGTGTCTGTCTGTGTGAGTTTGCGTATGTATGTCAGTGAATGTGTCTGTGTGCACGTGGGGGCCTGAGTGTGTGTGTGTGTGTGTGTATCTGTGTGTTGGTGTTTGAGTGCGTGTGTGTGTGTATCTGTCTGTGTGTTGGTGTTTGAGTGTGTGTGTGTGTGTGTTTGTGTGTGTGTGTGCGTGCATTATGTACCTGGCTATGTGTGTATGTGTGTGTGTCTGATGTGCCTGTGTGTGTGTCTATGTGAGTGTGTGGGTTTGAATTCGTGTTAGGTGTGTGTGTGTGTCTATGTGAGTGTGTGGGTTTGAATTCGTGTTAGGTGTGTGTGCCTGTGTGTGTGTGTGTGTGTGCGTGCTGGTGCCTGTGTGTGTGTGTGTCTGTGTGCGTGCTGGTGCCTGTGTGTGTGTGTGTGTGTGTGTTTGTGCGTATGTGCCTGTGTGTGTGTCTGATGTGCCTGTGTGTGTGTGTGTGCGTATGTGCCTGTGTGTGTGTGTGTGTGTGTGTGTGTACGTGTGTGTGTGTGTCTGATGTGCCTGTCTGTGTGTGTGTGTGTGTGTGTCTGTGTGTGTGTCTGATGTGCCTGTGTGTGTGTGTGCGTGTGTGTCTGTGTGCGTGCTGGTGCCTGTGTGTGTGTGTGTGTTTGTGCGTATGTGCCTGTGTGTGTTTGTGTGTGTGTGTGTGTTTGTGCGTATGTGCCTGTGTGTGCGTGTGTGTGTGTACGTGTGTGTGTGTGTGTGTGTGTGGATCAGCTGGACGGAGAGGGTCAGCCGTACATTCCTGTGCGGGGCATCGTCAGCCGTCGGCCCCTGAACACAGAGTCTGTCTGTTTGCGTCGCAGCAGCGAATGTCACACATTCAGTCAGTCATTAACTCCGCTGGACAAAGTTTGATCAAACTGCTCAGATAGTGGAGTCTGTCAGCGCGACACCGACGGGCGGAGAGGTCAGAACCGGCCGGCGCTGAATTTTCAGACACTCGTTTATTTTTTTTAATGAAAGCTGATCAACGGCTTTATTACGAGAGCTGATGGTTTAAAACGCGTCGAGGGCGGGTCCAACCGGCCGAAGCGTTCCTAATCTGGGCGTAGAGAAAGGTGTGAGGGTTGTTTTTAGTCTCCACCCAAAGAACCAGGCGGAGGAGGGGGGGGAATAATTCTGGAGCATGAATCAAACACTGTTTGATATTTTTCACATGAACACAACAAGCAGCGACCAGACGGTTCTGTTCAGCTGTTCGGTTGAGCCCATTCTGAGTCACGACTTCCTGTCGATAAATGTGACCGAGCCTGTTTGTAATGTGACCCGGTACCAGCTTGTAGACGCGAAAGCGTAAGGGGCCAAGGGCGACGCCCTGGGGGACACCGCATGTCAAAGCGGAGGAGGCGGCTTAATCATTTAATAAATAGGATTTTTTTTTACAGTTTTAAAACAAGTTTTAAATAACAATATTTTTTCTTTTCGAGGGGAAACGATAGTAAATAAATAAATGTGATGAAATATGCCGAGAAGTTATTTTACCTTTTGTTGTTTTTCTTCTTGGTGAGTTTTTGTTTCTTTGATTTATTGTAAATTTAAATGAACGTAGAAACATGCTGAATAAGACTTTCACGATAAATGACTTCATTGTGACATTCTGGGTAAAACACAGTAAAAATTCTGTGTTTTCCAAATATTCTGACTATTAATAATAATAGTTATTTACTTGTTTTAAGATAATCCACCTCAGTCTTGTACTATTTCAAGTTTTCAACCTACTTCCTGTTTCCATTTGACAGTTTTTTTTATTTTTTTTATCTTAACCTCCGTGTTTTCCAAACATTCGGAACCATAACTGATATTATTTGAAAAGATAATTTGCTGTATTTCCACAGCGATAGACCGTTTTGAATGTTAAGGCTCCTTTTCTCTGTTCCCGTTCTGCGGAGGTGGACGGGTGGAGTAGAAGTAGGTGAAGCACCTGGTCGTAATGGAGGATCCTGCATGTGTGGGACGGTAGAGAAGATGCGTCAGTAGTTCAAAGTCACCTGCAGCGTCACGCTTCGCTGCACGAGTGAAGGGCGCCATAATAAGTCTACTGTAAGTGTTATCAGGCGGCGAGGAGGAGGAGGAGGAGGAGGAGGAGGCGGCGCGGACCGGCTCACTGCGCTCTCTCATTTTACCTGATGCTCTTCATCTGAGTGATTTACGGCTCGTGCTCCAGAACACGAAGCTCCGGTCGCCTCCGCCGCAAAGGTGAGCCGCGTCCTCCTACTCCCCCAGAGTCTGCCTGAGGATGAGGAGGCGAAGGCGGCCATCTGGCTGCCTGGTGGAGGAGATAAATGAGCGCGGGGTACGAGGACACAGTATGAGGAATGGACCGGGCGAGTTAGGGTCACCTGGAGGCAGGTGGCGTTTCGTCGGGGTCACCCGTCATTAACGGAGGGAGCCGGTATGAGGAGCGGAGGAGGAGTTAATGACTTTGAGCCGCTCCTGCTCTTCGTGTCTGCTCACCATGAAGTAGATTTGATTTACCCACATTGTCAAGCCAGGAGAGAAACCCGCCATAACATTATAACCACCGACCGGTAAAAGTCAGAGCACCTGATGCCTGTCAGGGGGCGGGACATATTAGACAGCAAGTTAAGTAGAGTTTGAAGGTAAATGGTCCAGGTGAGAGGATCTTGGAGGCTTCTAACGTCTCGGTACCAGTACCACAGCTCACCCTCAGAGGTTTTGTTGAGTCCATGCCCCGATGGGTCAGAACTGATGTAATGGCAAACGCGGTGAATGGCACGATATTAGTCAGGTGGTTATAATGTTATGGCTGAGCGGCGCACATGTTAAACTTATAACCAGTCCCGAGATAAAATGACACTCAGAATCAAATCGGACAGAAACCCACGTCGGCGTCGGCCCTCGCTAAAGCTCCTGCGGCTGATCGGCCGCAAATCCCTGCAGAAATGTTCCTAAGTCCTGCGGGGAGCCCGAAACATTCGGGCTGTTTTTAGCTGCGGATTAACGCCTGTGGGTTTTTATTGATATGTCAAATTCTTGTGTGTGAGTTAAGAGTGCTTTCTGGATCGTTTGATGATGTCACTTCTTTCTCCCTCCGGCACTGATCAAACAAGGACGAAGTGCAGCGCAGGAGTTAAAACCCAGGAGTCTAGCTAGTAGCCTTCACTTAGTAAGTGGTAGCACTTAGCAGGTAGTAGCATTCAGCAGCCAATAACAGATATCCGCTAGTACTACTTAGCAGGTAGTAGCATTTAGAAGCGAGAAGCCTTCAGCAGGTGGAAGCATGTAGAAGCCCCTAACAGTTATTAGCTGATAGCATATAGCAGCCAGTAAAAAAAAAAAAGTAATCTAGTAGTATTTACCAGCTACTAGCATATTTGAGTTAGTAGCCCTTAGCAAGTAGTAGCATTAAGAGGCATGCTGTTATCACCAGTAGTATTTATAGTAGCATTTAGCAGCGAGTAGCAATTTTCAGCTAGGAGCATATAGCAGCCAACAGCAACTAGAATCTAGTAGTATTTGGCAGCCAGTAGCAGTTATCAGCTAAAAGCAATTAGCGGGTAGTAGCATTTAGCAGCCAGTAGCAGTTAGCAGCTAGGAGCATAGCAGCCAGTAGCAGTTTGCAGCCAGTAGCTTTTAGCAGCTAGCAGCGGTTAGCAGTTAACTGAAAATCGACCCAAAATGGCTTCATATTAAGGCGACGGCGTGACGTCCAGTAGCTCCTCCCCTCTGATCAGAGGATGACATCAGCCACGATGAAACCGTCAAGGTCAACCAACGTTTTTGCGTTACTTTGTATCTGTCGCTACTCGACGCATACGCCTCTTTAGTCTCACAGAACCCGGGCCTGCCATTTAACCGACACCCTGTCGGACTCTGAGGCACACGGCAGAATTTTCGCCTTCAAGGTTTTCTTCCATAAAGTTCCCGGTAACGACCTTTTATGTTCTGTAAGGTGGAGGACTTCCTTTCCCACAATGCCTTGCTGGCTGCTCTGCTGCTGCCTGATTTCTGGCGGTGACCCCTGAACCTTTCCTAATCCTGACCGGTCCGCTCTCCGTCCGTCCGGTTCCGGGTTCCAGACCCGGGTTCAGCAGAACGCCGCGATGGAAGCAGAACCGTTTCTGGTGTCGCGGTGTCTTTATTTTTTTTTCTGAGCCGGCTGGGCGGCCCGTTTCGCTCCGGCTGGTCTGCCCCGGGGCTTCTGGTCTATTTATAGAGACACAGCGCCGTTTATATGGTTGAGAGCAGAGCTCGCTGGTTCTCCGGTCACGGTACCAGAATTAAAACCCTAGACACCATAACGCTGCTCCACATCAACAACTACAGATACCAGCTTCAGCCAGAATATCAGAACCGCTCCAGGAATTCTCTGAGACGAGCTCAGAGGAGAAACCGGGTCAGGATTTGTCATGTCTGTAAACAAAATAGTTCAGTTCTAGTGGAACTGGGAACCTGTTCAAGTCCTTATGGACTTCCTGACTCGGTTGCCAGATGTCTTTCTGCGGGATTAAGAGGCGTAACTTTCTGTCACGCCTTATTTTTCACTGCGACCGTTTGAATCTGGATCCTAGAACTGAAACTAAGGAAAATTCTGCAAAGGTTCTAGAACCCAGGTTGTCGAAGAACCTTTAAAGAACCTTTGTGTTTGATCGTTCATTTATAGAAGATCTAACCAGCCAGACGATCTAAATGGGCTTTTATTTTGTATACTTAATACCTTAATGTAAAACAATAAAACTAAATCTGGAATATTTAATAAATTTATGTCATTTCCCATGAAATGAGAGGAATAAGTCGGGTTTTATATCTGTAAGTCCAAATATCCAATCAGGGGTTCCGTCATTTTATCTATTTAATTTCCTCGTGACAAACTTTATATTATATTACTGTTATTTTCATAATAACGAGAAACTAATAAATATGTTCTTGGTATGAACCTGGACTGTTTCACTGTATGAACCTGGACTGTTTCACTGTATGAACCTGGACTGTTTCACTGTGTGAACCTGGACTGTTTCACTGTGTGAACCTGGACTGTTTCACTGTATGAACCTGGACTGTTTCACTGTGTGAACCTGGACGGTTTCACTGTGTGAACCTGGACTGTTTCACTGTTTGAACCTGGACTGTTTCACTGTGTGAACCTGGACTGTTTGACCGGATCAGTTTTTAATCCTCAGATTCTGGTTCTTGAGGTTTTCTCCTCTTGCAGGGGGAATGTTGAGAAGAAGCTTTGGACTCATTACCGGGGGGAGTGTGTGACTGAGAATTATGTGAATGAGTGTGTTCAGACACACACACACACACACACACGCATATGCACACGCACAAATACACATGCATTCTTTCAGTGAGTGTTTGATGCATGTGTGTGTGTGTGTGTGTGTGCGTGTGTGTGTGTGTGTGTGCGAGGATATTGGCCGTGTCACCTTAGATTAGGCGGCGGTGCTGGGCCGGTGATGGCGGTAGAGAGTGACCCCCTACCATCTGAGCCACAGTCATTAACGCGGGGGGAAAGAATCCTGTTGTCATGGTAACAGCGGCCGCGCTGCCAAAATGGTCTCAATGAGAAGAAAAGGGGAGAGAGGGAGAGGAGGGAGGAGTGTGAGGAGGTGTTGGAGGAGGCGGGGTGGGGTTGAGGTGTGTCTGAGAGGAGATGTAGTGGATCCGTGTTTACGTTCTATCATGTTTGAACAGGAAGTGGAAGCCGGAATGAACGTCATGTGATCGGCGTCACTGGACCACAGCAGGTTTCAGTCCCATTAAAAAGAGGCGGAGCTCATTTATTAATTCTGAAAGAATGTCTTATAAAAGAATCTTTATTAGTTCTGCCTCCTAATTAAGTTCTTTGTTTTGCCGCCGTGATGTCACCTGTTGAAGGCGGGGCTTAAGCTCCTCCGTTGCTCCCCTGTATTCTGCTTAAATGTTATGAAAGCGTAACGGCGGATGTTAGTGGAACCGGTCCTGACCGGCTTCAAAGTGACGAGGTGACGGGATAGACGGAGGACGAGTTAGCAGCAGTAGTAGCAGCTAGTAGTAGCAGCAGTAGTAGCAGCTAGTAGTAGCAGCTAGTAGTAGCAGCTAGTGGCAGGAAGCGTCTTGTAGCATTTGTCAACTTTTAGCAGTAAGCAGCTAGAAACATAAGTTAGGAGCAAGAAGCAGCTAGTAGAAGTTTGCAAGTAGTAGCAGCTGTTAACAGGTAGCAACAGGTAGCAGTTTTCTAACGGCTAGCAATTAGTAGCTACTAGCAGTTAGAAATGGGTAGCATCATGATGCAGGTATAAGCTAGTAGCAATTAGCTGTTACTTGTTAGTAACAGGTAGGAGTTAGTAGCAGTTAGCAGCTATTATTAGGTTGCGTCTTGTAGCATTTGGCAGCGTTTAGCAATAAGCAGCTAGTAACAGAAGTTAGGAGCAAATAGTAGCTAGTAGAAGTTTGTAAGTAGCAGCAACTGTTAACCGGTAGCAACAGGTAGCAGTTTCTAACAGCTAGCAACTAGTAGTCATTAGTACCAAGTAGCAGTTAGAAACAGGTAGCATCATGATGCAGGTATAAGCTACTAGCAGTTAGCTGTTATTTGTTGGTTATAGGTTAGGAGTTAGTAGCAAGTAGCAGCTAATAGGAGGTAGTAGCTGTTATTAGTTGGTAACACGCTGCAGCTAGCAGCAGTTAGCAGCAGTTAGCAGTTAAATTAAAAGGAAAGCTAAAATCATGACATAAATTGATATAAATACATTTTAGAAGATAAATGTAAAGTAATATTACTTTTCATAATATATATATTTTTTAAAAGCACCACAAAACAAAAATGTATTAGATAAAACATTTAAAAACTAGGAAATACATAAATAAATGATAAATAAATACATTTAATACCTAAATAATATTCAATTATGAAAGATATATTTCATTAATACCAATATTAAAAATAAAATAATAAATAAATACATACTATGAAAATACATCAATGGGGAACTAAATTAATAATAAAATTAATTCATTAAAAGTAATAAATTTAAAAAAACAAAACACAATCTAGGTGCATTAGATCACAGACAGCTAATAATAATAATAATAATAATAATAATAATAATAACACATTTAATTTATAGGTAATGGTGAAAGATTTAAAAAAACTAGCATCCCCTGATTTTTAGACTTCAGTCCGGTTCTAATTGTTCTAACCGTGTTGGCGCCACTTGACGCGTACGGAAGATGTTTCACTGGCGTAAATAAACGTAAACATGGCCGCGGCGCCGTTGTGAAGGTAGTTGCGGTGGTTGTTTATTTGCATATGTAGCGAGACTTGAGGTCAGTCGTGTGCAGGCGGGTCATGTAACCAGTGTGAACACGCTCTGATGTTTGATTCTGGTGCAGAAGTGCTGCTAGAACTCCACCCACCCTCCACGTGTGTGTGCGTGTTTGTGTGTGTGTGTGTGTGTATAGGGAAGTGGTGACGGCGTGCGTCAGCAGGGTGTGGCGTGATAACAGCCAATCAGCCTTTCTCGCTCTCCTGCTTGTTTTCTATGTCGCTCACCCGCTCGCCACTCTGCCAGATGGAGACACGCCCCGCCCTCCTCCGAGTGTGTGTTTGTGTGTGTGCGTGTGTCTGTGTGTGTTTCTATGAACAATACTTTATAAAACCAACAACAAACCAACATCCTGTCGTGTAAAGCCACGTAAACATGGATGCCGACAGAGATGGTCGTTTCTGGCTGGCTTTCACTTCGCCACATCTGTCGCCCATCAACTGGCCGATCTGCAGCGGCGAGGGTCGAGACAGCAGAGATCACGACCACGTGATGTCAAAGATCCAGCCTGTCGCCGTGGAAACGGTCTATAAACATCTGGAGACCGCACCGGCAAAGAAATGACACCCAAACAACGACAGTAAACAACAAACACGGGTTAATAAAGTTTAATGAAAGACGCGGCGAGGAGAGAGACTAAAGGATTTCAGATCCAGGACTGGACCGCAGGAAACATACGGGGTCGTTACAAACGGCCAGTAGGTGGCGGCAGCACGCCACTGCAGCGTGTGGGCTATTTTATCCAGAGAAGAAGAAGAAACGCGCCGTCACCTGTCTGTTATGTTGTTGTCGTGAGAAGATTCGCGGATCGGGTGCAGCTCTTTCTCGTCTGTTTCTAAGGAATGTGGGTTTAGGCTAGTTATTATGCTAAGCTAATGTCATGTAGATATTGCATAATTTAACGTTTTTCTCCGACTGCTCATTCAACCAGCTACTTCATTTATGTCTTTAGTAATTTTTCTTATTTTTAGTTTCTTTCAAAAACATTTAGTTTTCTCTCATTTTCAGTTTTTCAACTATTTTTCTTTCTTTTTTAGTAGTTTTTATTTATTTTGAATTTCTGCCATTTTTATATTTATTTTTCTATTTTTCTAAATTAGTAAATCCATTTTTTTTTTTTAAACCGTTTTAGTTTTTCTCAAGCATTCTTTACTCAATTTTTATTTTCATTTATTTGAACTTCTGACATTTTTTATATTTTATTTTCCATTTTTTCTAAATTAATTAATCAATTTTTTTTTAAACCATTTTAGGTCTTTTTTTAGTTTTTTTTTTTTACATTCTTTACATTTCTGAAAATCATTTTTCGAGACATTTAATAATTTTCTTTTTCCCATTTTTCTTTTTATTCGACCATTTTTATTTTATTTTATTATGTTTTTTATCAAACCATTTTTATTTTATTTTATTTTAGGTTTCTATTTCACCATTCGTTACCATTTCCAGCTTTTAGATTATTTCCTCCCAGTTTTTTAACACTATTGTCCCCATTTTTTCTGTTTAACAGTTTTTACATATTTTAGCGTTCTAAATCGTGTTTTTCTTTTTCTTCACCAGCGGTAGAAGCCATTGATAAAAACGGAGTCACCAGTATGTTTTACTAAATCATTAAATGTGAGGTCGGATGTGAGCACAGCTTCATCTTGCTCCTCCTCTCCCTCTCTTTGGCATGTTTTCATCCAGAGTTGAGCAACAGCAGTGACCTTTGACCCCGGGGTCGGCACACGTCAGCTGGTGTTTTTTACTTTCTCTGCACTTCGATCCGACTCGTTTCTGTGTGTGAGGAGAATCTGTTAGGAGAAAGTGTTTATGGGTTCGAGTTGTTGTTCAATGAACGTATCAGTGTTTTCACAAACAAACAAACAAACAAAAAATAACGAAACTTAAATCCTTTAAAAGGAATTGAATCTGAGTTGATGGAACATTTAAATTTTGAGGTGTGACATCACAGATTATTGATTATTTGTTGTTGTGTTTTATTGGAATTTGCTTCATTGATTGATAAATAATAAATTCACACTTGTGTCGTAAACACAAACAAAACAGACGCGTTTCCGTGGTTACAGTATCACAATAGATTGAAATTGAAATCTCTAGTTTACTGCGTTAGCTAACGTTAACTCGTTAATGTTAGCATGTCTGCTGCTAGCTGTAGCTAATGTTAGCGCTTGCACTGCAGCTATCGTTTGCATGTCTGTAGCAGCTATAGCTTATGTCAACACGTCTGCAGCCTGTAGCGATGGTTAGCATGTCTGCATTACACCTTGTTTCCACTAGGAGGGTCTGGCGCGTCTGCAGCAGCTGACGATCCCATTAGCATGTCTACAACCAACTTTAGCTAACGTTAGCATGCCCCTGCAGCTAGCTTTAGTTGACGTTAGTACATCTGCAGTTGGCAGAAGCTAAGAGTAGCATATCTAGCTAAAATTAGCACGTGTGCAGCCAGTGCTACCCGTATTTATCTCCATTAAAGTTTGAAGTGAGGCGTCGTCGCCGTGACAACCGCTACACAACAGCAGATGGTCGTTTCTTCCTCCAGATAAGGTGGACTAGCTGCTGCTTCCTACTGGTTTTCATCCATGATCCATTATTTAGTCCAGTACTGAGCGGATGATACCCATCATGGTACCACAGTTATCACGCTGAGGAAACATGCAGCCTCCTAGTGAGGCAGCAGGAGGCGTCTCTGGAGGAGCCTGGCCCTTTAAGAGGCGGCGTGGGGTGGAGGAGGTGAAGCTGTCAGGGAGCGGCTGCAGACGGAGATAAGTTTGTTTGTCTTCCACAGTGCAGATGAGATATCCCGAGCATCACATGATCCATCTTTCCCGTCTGCGTCGGCTAGCAGATAATAATTAGCATGTAGCGATGATGTGGACCAACAGCAGGGTAGTGAAGGATTATGGGAAGGAGGTGACGAAGAGAGTGTTAAAGGAGGAGGAAGATCATCGCTGTGAAAGAAAAGTAATTTCTTTCTCTTCTTCCTCACTGTCCGCCTAGAAATTTACTTTACATCATTATGCGATAATATATCGCAATGTGCCCAAAAATATCGCGAATTATCGCGTTAGGCCACAAAGTGTCAAAATATATCACAATTTAGCGTTATTTGTATTTCAATATATTGCAATATGCCACAAAGTATCGCACTACATAAAATTACTGCATTCGCGGCGTTTCATTTGCGTTATGTGAGTTTGAGGCACAGCGCTTTAGCGGTTAGCACCTTTGCCTCATAGCAAGAAGGTTCTGGCCTCAGATCCACCTGGCGATATCGCCTAAAGGTAGCTGACTCCGTCTCTTCAGCAACCCAACAAAAATGTATGTTTGAATAAATGAAATATTTGCTAGATAGATGCTATTAGCCTGTGACATCATCCACACGCCGTTCCTTTCCTGTCTTTTGGTTGGATGTTGTAAAAAGTTTGGATGTGAATGCTCTTAGTAAACCAGTACAACATTTTTTTATGAATGCTCTGGTTTTGGACCAACAGAACAGAACAGAACCACTCCAGTGAAAGAGACTCCAGAGGGTTAACGTAGATTTTTGGTGGCGTGGTCCTTTAGCCAACCGCCGTCTAATCTCTGTCACTCATTAACGAAGCCCCGCCCTCAGGCACGCTCATACCCACATTGAGTTTTCCTTCGGGGGTCTTACTGCTCCTCGGGGGGGGAGTGTATCGTGTGTGTGAGTGTGAGTGTGTGTGTGTGTGTGAGTGTGTGAGTGTGTGTGTGTGTGAGTGTGTGTGAGAGTGTTTGTGTATGTGTGTGTTAGTGTGAGTGTGTGTGTGTGTGTGTGAGTGTGTGAGTGTGTGAGTGTGTGAGTGTGTGTGTGTGTGAGTGTGTGTGAGAGTGTTTGTGTATGTGTGTGTGTGTGTGTGTTTGAGGACTCCAGTTACATGACTTGAGCAATGTTTGGACCTTAACAGGGAACCAATGGGAGCAGAGCCTGCTGCCCTCTCCCAGCTTCTCTGCTGCGCCTCCTCGTCTCCCTGCAGTTCTGTTTTCTAGACGTGAATCAGCTACAGGTGAAACTCATCTGTCCGACACTCCTGACCTGCACTTGAACTCATCCAAACCTCAAGTAAACATCACTGTGGAACACTTGATTGCTGACGTTGCAGATGTGCTGACCCCCGTCTCCTGCAGTGATTAGGGTGGGGGTCGAACCTCAGCCAGGACCGTTGGAGAACATTTAGTTACTAAATGCTACTGGCAACTAAATGCTACTAACTGCTTCTAGTTACTAACTGCTATTAGCTGCTTCCACTATCTGCAACTATGTTATTTGCAACTAATATTGAGCTACCAGTGGCTATCTGTTAAGTGCTAATAGGTGCTAGCTGCTACTAGCTAGTGACTGCTACTAGTTGCTAACTACTACCAGCTACTAATTGCTGTTAGCTGCTTACTGCTATTAACCACTAACTGAGCCAATGCGACTAGCTACTAACAACGACTAGCTGCAACCAATTACTATCTGCTAAGGGCTATTAGTATTAACTGCTACTAGCCGCTGACTGCTACTTACTGACTGCTATTAACTGCTACTAGTCTTTTTTTAAAAATCGCCTGGTTAGCCGTCACACGCATAACAGTGTTGTTTCCCGGAGGTTTTAGCATAGCATAACTCTACGTTGAACTCGAAACTTACCTGAGGGGCGGGATTAGGATGCATTGGTTCTGACTCGGAGCGGTTGTGTAAAGACTCACAATGTTTCCAAACACATCAGTGGTTGTCGGATGGTTTTTTTAGCTTTTGGCTATTTGATTGGTTGGATAGTTTGTTGATTGTTTCGATAATTGGTTGGTTTGATTGGTTGAATACCATAAAAGGTGCTGGAGTCTGTGGTTGTGGATTCTGGTTGTTTCAGAGCCGGTGCTCTGGGTCGCGTCAGCGCTCTAAAAGGTCACGTTAGCGCTCCAAAGGGTCGCGTTAGCGCTCCAAAGGGTCGCGGTCCCACGCGGCCCGGACCGCCTCTGCATGTGGTCTGATCTCAATCCTCAGGATGTGGATCTGAGGTGTGAGGAAGGCTGGAGTGGATTTATGCTCCTTTTGATGTCGTCTTTTTCTAATTAAGCCTGATCAAATCATCCTGAAGATGATATCCAATCACCTCCAACCCGCCGCCTCCACTTTGGTTTCCTCTGCGTTCTGATTAATGACCGTTTGATATCAACGGGGCGGAGGATGAGAACTGAGACTGAACCCACGGCGGTGTGAGGGAAAAACCGGGTGCGTCTCTTTTTTATTATTTAGGTTACTCCTCTCCGTCGCCGGTTAAAACCCAGAGGAGCTTCTTCTTCTTCTTCTTCTGCTGCGGCGCCGCCGCGCGAATGACAGGAAACAGAAGAAAGCCAAACGGATGGAAATCATCCTCATCTGAACGTGTGACTGCCTCCCTGAGTGGGAGTGGGCGTGACCAGACGTCAGCCGCACTCCGCTCCATGTGTGTTGGTGGACTCTTTGGAGGCATGAGCAGAGTGTGCCCCACTGGGGCAACCACCCCCACCCACCCCACACCCCCACCCTCACCCCCACCCTAAACACAGCACACACTCGGAGGTCCTCGGGGGGTTTGGAGGGAGGCAGCAATGACAGCGAAGAGAGCGCTGACCCAGATAGTCTCTGTCCCACCCTCCCTCACACACACTGTAAAAAATAAAACCTCCCTCACACGTACTGTAAAAAATAAACTAAGGACGTGATTTTATTCCTCAGGGAAAGTGATTGAACTTCAAACCCCTGGCTGCAGTCTCTGAATGATGAGAACATTTAGCTCTCTCTCTGCTAACGTGATGCACAGACGGACACCAGGTTCTGGTAGCGTTCCTGAAGAATCTTAGCCCATTCACGAGGCTCTAGAATGTTCCGGGACTTCTTCTGGAACCAACATACTAACTAGCTTTAAATGTTGGATGTTTCTTTGTAGTATCTGTGTCTATATTTTCAGAGCTGCTGTAGTTTCAGCTTCTATGTGGTTTTAATGTCTTCTGTAGTTTCAGCTTCTCTGTCGTTTCAGTTTTCCTGTAGTTTCATTTTCTCTGTAGTTTTAACTTCTATGTATTTTAGTTTCTTGTAGTTTCAGTTTCTCTGTAGTTTTAACTTCTAGGTATTTTAATTTATTGTAGATTCAGTTTTCCTGTAGTTTCAGTTTCTCTGTAGTTTTTTTTAAACCTCTGCTGTAGTTTTTACCGCTGCAGTAGTTTCAGCTTCTGCAGAAAGTCGCGCAAAACCTTACTGGTTTTGCGCGGTTTCTCTGTTGTCATTCCAAACGTGAAGGAAATTCAGCGAGTCCCAGTGAACCGCGTTAGTAAAAAAACTATTCTAATATCCAAAAGGAGATAATAAAAGACCTTAAATAGTTGGAGTATATAAAAATAGAGTGTAAAAGAATATTTTAGCAGTGTTGAATTCACAGCGTTGGCTTTAAAAGCAGCAGAGATGCTTCAACTGATGTGGAACCATCTTTGATGCGATCTGCACGCCGTCGTCGGCTCACACATCTTATCTTAAATCCTGCTTACGCCATCAGAAACCCCGTTTTTAGACTTTTACTTGTTTCCACTAAACATTCGCTCGACTCGGCTTGGAGGCGGTGGAAAAAAAAGTTTCATCTCTCTCTGCTTTCTTCTAGTCCCTCTCTACCCCCATCTTGACTTCCTGTGGCGGGATAAGAGGCTGCCAGGGTCACACCCACCCCACCCTCTTTATTCCTGGAACTCCTCAGTGGGACCCCTCCTCTAAGTGTCGGGGGGGGGGCTGACACTCAAACTCATTCAGTCACTCCTCATTTACACACACCACATGCGCACACACACACTCCCAGTCCCACTCTATCACTTCTGGTTAACTCTGATCTGCTCACACACTCCTTCCCCGCCGTCGTCCAGCAGATGTGGATCAAATCGGATTTGTTAAAGATTCCGAGCTCCGTTCCGTTCGGGGTGTGGCGGCGTGTAGCGCAGAGTTCTGTCGACTTTAAGAACTTACGGCGTTCCCTCAGCTGCATCTGAACTCTGCAGATCCACATTAGGTTAAAACAATCGCTGTGAAATCCTGCTGGATCCGCGTCTAGTCCTCAACGCCCCTGAGACACGGCGCCGATTTATTCCTGCACGAGATAAAAGAGCAAGTTAGCGGAAAACGAGGAATGTGCTTCAGTGAAATATTTATAGTATTAACCGTTTGAAAGTTACGGATTTATGATTTTACACAAAACTTAACTCGAGGAAACCCCACAAAACTTTAAAGGAATTAAAGCGGTAGCTAACCTTTAATATGCGAACTAATGGGATCATGCTAGCGCTAATACAACGCTACGGTTGGTTAAAGAAGACAAAGCTAACTTCTAAATATATCTGACATTGTTTGAAAAGGTGGATTCTGATCTAGCAGCTGCAGCTAACGTTAGTGTGTCACTGCCCAGCATGGTTGCTAATGTTAGCAAATGGTTCATCGAGCGTTAAGCCGTCAATAAAACTTTAAATTGAAATGTTTGCATTCTCGACGTTGTCATGTAATTCATTAGCTAGTTGGAGAAGATGATGACTACGCTCTCATAGCTACAGTTTGCTATCTCAGCCATAATTGTCAAAGATAGCAATTCAAGCCATCATAGCATAAGTTGGCAAATGTCAACTATTGTTGCTAAAGTTTCTTGTATTAGCTATCTTTGCAAATTTTAGCCACAGTAGTTAATGTTAGCTCCTTATCATTGCTTTTGACTTCTTTCACAGCTTACTTAAGCTAATAGCAGCTATCATTAATAAACTTCGTGAACTGTCATTGTTTGAGTTAGTATTTTTAATTACAGGTATCATAGCTTAAGATAAGGGATTGCTATAACTTACAATTTCAAGTAACGTGCCTAACTTTGGCTAACTTATCTCTCGTAGCATATTTCAAGTGTCATGGGCTAACTGAAGCTAGTGTCGTCAGAAATAAAGTCAGCCATCATTGCTGAAGTTAGCTATTTTCAACTGCCACAGCTATTGCTAATGTAAGATTATGTCGTTAAAGTTGTATAATTTTAACTACTTTGAGCTGGCATATAGAGTTTAGGCTAATTTTTGCAATCATAGATGAGATTAGCTAACAGAGTGATGTTACCAAATGAATATGAATAATGAAAGTTTATCATGACATCATCATGCTAATTAAACAGTTGGCTCAGTCGTTATTGGAGATATCTGGGCTTTTACCACTATCTGAAATACGTTAGCTTAGCATTTTCACTATCATTCATGTAGATCTTAAGTGCTGCTGTAGCCCGGTCAAAATGTTGTACATTTCCAAACGACTGACTTTTTGGTTCATGTCGTGCAGAACGATGAAAACAGGTTCTAGAGGAAACTTCGGAGGAGGGTTGAGGGAGTTTGTTTGACTGATGGAACTTTGCCCTCCAGCTTTGGCGTCTGCAGCCTCTCGCTCTCTCCAGCACACCAAAACAAATCCTCCTCTCACAAGTCGCTCACCTAAAAATGTCAACAATTGTTCTTTTTACAAGAGTGAAACATTCTTCAGCTCACGTCTGGAATATGTTCAGAAACGCCCCACAGAACCACCTCAGGGTGACAGAACATAGAAAGCGTACGCATGGTAATTATTTACATTGACTCTGTCACGCGCGTCGAAGGAGGCGATTACACATGTTTGCGTAATCGTGCAAAAAGCTTTTCCACTGGCTTTATAAGCTTCCAGGGCTAGTTAGCGCTCTGCTAAAGTTCATTTGGCCGAATGTGGTCGGATGTTTCTCTTCCAGCAAGAGAAGAAGTGGTACCGAAGTTGGTACCTGGAAGGTAATGGGATTAGCAGCTCCCATAGTTGGCTAGCACTGAGATTAGCTAGCTGGCTCTAAGCTAGTGTCCATCTGAATGAATATGATCGGATGTCTCTCATTCGACAAGGAGAACATGTGGTACCTATCTTCGTACTTGGAAGGCACTTGGATTGGCAGCTTCATTAGCTAGCTAGCTAGCTAGCGCTATGCGAATGGCACATATCTGTTGTTTCAACCACAGTTACATCAATTTGGGAATATTCAAGCCATAGCTATTCAGTCAGCGTAGATATTCTCTTGGTTAGCTAGCGCTATGCTCAAATCTACTTATACACCCATCTGAATAGCTAAAGTAGTTACTAGCATTACTAGCTTCCTCAGCTTGCTAGCTGTAAACTGACGTCATGCCTGTCAAACTTGTAAACATGGTCCATCTGTTGATCAATGGAAACCAACACAATCAGTTCTGGAACTGCTCTTTTGGAAAAAGGATCATGGGAGAAAAATTTTTGTTGTGATTTGTTGCTATATAAATTAAAACGATGAAAATCTTTTCAGCCTCCTGTGTTGGATTAAAATAGAATAATCAGAAGGAGACAGACACTTGGAAATGGATCTTGTTTTGTCTGTCTGGTTGTGGGTTGTTTGCCAGGTTTTTTTTTTTTGGGGTGGGGGGGTGACATCACCTTTGTTTAGAGGCACAGAGGGGGCTCTGTCCGTCACAATGGGGCCGAGGGACCAGATTGTGTGAGTAGTTTGTGGGGTTGGGTGATGGTGGAGATTCTTCCAGCCACACCCAGACTGATTGGTCGGGGGCCACACCTTCCTGTGGAATTTCCACTGAGAACACAGTAAACATGAAAAACACCAGGAAGGCCTGCCGGAGTTATCTTCGTGGATCTCTCCGGGCTGGAACCCAAAGAATGGAACAAAGTCGGTGCCAGATCTTCAAAGATGAGGGTTCCGGGTAGAACTGTTGGAGTGAAGTTCCTCATACTGCGAATATATTCCAGCATTCTGTGACTTTTATCCCCTTAAAGTGACATAAAAAGTAATAAAATTCACCCATAAAACTTTTTTGTCGGTGCGACCACTGATTACACCAACAGGACCGATGTAGCAGTTAGCCAGCGTTAGCCAAATGTTTGCCATGAGAACTGAAGTTAGCTCATGCTAGTGATAATGGCTGACAGTAGGTAACTTATGCTATGATAGTTGACACCAGCTAACTTTGCCAAAGTTAACGAACTCAGCTACTGCTAATTGCTTAAGTTGCCTAACTTGATCAGTGATAGCTAGCAATGACAGCTAAAGTTAGCATTGATAGCAGAAATTAGCTAACTCAACCATTGATAGCTGAAATTAGCCAACCTTATTTATGTTAACCAATGTTAGCTAATGCTATCAATGCAAGCTAAAATGAGGGATGAGACTCCGATGAGTACTTCACTGTCTCGGGACATTCGGGTTCTGCAGGAACGTTACAAACATGACGTGGACAAACGAGGAGAAGTGGAAGTGCTGATCTCTCAAGATTCTGTTTCTGTTTAAAAACCACAAAAGCATCAGCTGTGACCGCCGTTGCATCATCTTTCATCTTCATCAGAAGCAGAGAGACAGACGGCAAGAAAGCTCGACATCAACAGCGTTCAAACTGAGGGTCACGACCCGCCTAGGGCCACAGCCGACACAAATCACATCTCAACACGACCCAAATCATTTTGTTTTCTGTTGAACAAACTCATCCTCATCCTCATCTTCATCCTCTGGGAATCATCATTCTGTGGGACTGGAGCCGTAAAGTTTGATAATCGATCTTTCCTTTGAATCTTTTTATGGTTTTAAATGTAGCAATTAAATGACTTATTAATAGTCACCGGCATAAACAGTTCTCCTGAAACCTGTCTGTCTGTGAATCGGTCGGTCTGTCTGTCTGTCTGTCTGTCTGTGAATCGGTCTGTCTGTCTGTCTCACTCAGATCTTTCTTGTTGTTTTTTGGTTTTCGATGTTTGCCCGTGGAAATTAGCATTGAGCTCACTGCTAGCATTAGCCGCTTTCCTAACGTTTGCTAGGCTAAAGGTAGCTTCTCGAAACCTGCTTTGCTCCTCAGGCTGAATATATTAGAGCATCTTATTAAGTTTTAGAACTTTTTGGGTTCCTCCATCGTCGGTTGAATAATTCGGCACCGGTTTATCTCGTTCCTCCGGCCGACGGCCGATTGGTGCGTCTCCAAAAGGTTCGCCACCTACTGGCACGTATGTTTGATTTTATTTGGGGCGGGGATTCTGTCATCTCTAGAAGACTTCTTCACTTCTAGATTCTGTTGTCGTGTAAACCGGGCCTCAGTACATCAGTCAGAACACCAAATGGCCCAGAGGGTTCTGGCTCCAGAATTCAGTGACTCCCTCTCAGTCACATGACCAACCCTTCCTCCTCTGTTTCATGCTAATCCATCAACAAAAGCCTCTTCCTGCAGAGAACTCTGGAATCCTCCCCTTTTTGCTCCAGATATTCCTCAAAGTTATTGGCTACTTCCTCTCAGGAGGAGAACCAGGAGTCGTTTCTGCTGACGGATCCTGGGTGGAGGTAAACATCTAGAACCTGAGGAAGTTCTCCTCCCTCACTTCTGGTATTCAGTTCCCAGAGAAGACAGGAAGTGCGGAGAAAATGGAGACAGAGAAGAGAAGGGGTGTGTGTGGACTCTCTCTCTCTCTGTCTCTCTCTCTCTCGCCCCAGAAAAGGGTGTGTCAGCCTGCCTGCCGCTGAAAGGGAGGGAGGGGTCATTTGACGGTACTCCTCCCTGCTCCCTCTCTCTCTGCTCTCATTCCCTCAGAGGCAGCCTTTCCACCAGGCCTTTGTCTCCCCTCTCTCTCTCTCTCTCTCTAAAATCTCTCCCTCTCTGGGAGGTTTCACACAGCGTTCAGAGTGGAGGTAATTCTTCTTCTCCTGCTTGGTTCCCTCCAAATTCCACTTCCTGTTTTCTCTTACCTGTCCTCCTCTTTGCTCCTGTTTCAAACCCTCCTGCCCTGGAAGTTTTGGCTTTTGCTTTGAACAATTTGCTGACATTGTTCTCCCCCCCCCCCCCCCCCCCCCCCCCCCCCCCCCCCCCCCCCCCCCCCCCCCCCCCCCCCCCCCCCCCCCCCCCCCCCCCCCCCCCCCCCCCCCCCTCCTCCCCCCCCCCCCCCCCCCCCCCCCCCCCCCCCCCCCCCCCCCCCCCCCCCCCCCCCCCCCCCCCCCCCCCCCCCCCCCCCCCCCCCCCCCCCCCCCCC